>JANHFT010008069.1:41061-61286 GCA_032467955.1 Pseudoxenodon macrops | reverse complement strand
AAAAGCTACATTCGGAGTATAAGACGCACCCAAATTATCAGCCCCAATTAGGGGGAGAAAAGGTGCGTCTTATACTCGGAAAAATACGGTAGTAAATAATTAGAATGTTCTGAAATACTAGTTTGGGTACCTTTTTTTTCATGTCCGTCAAAGCTATTTGCCAGAGTTATTTACCAAAAGAAGAAAATAAAATAACAGAGCAGGGTAAAGTATCAATAGGTCCCGGCCCCGTGCTCTTTCTTGGTAGACCTCCTTTCTTGCCAGTACCAGTGAGATAGAGAAGTATTAGAAAGTAGGAAGCACTTCCAAATCTCTCTCCAGAAGTGCTTTCTTGTTTCTCTGTGGGCTGGTTAGTAGCAGATCCATACTTTTCTTATGTCTCTTTTATTGGTGCTGAGAAGAATAGATGAATACAGAAAAGGAGTAAGAGGATCGGAAAATAGAGGAGATAATTCCCATGCTGTGCATTGTGCAGGGAGTTAGAAGGTCCCTTCCAGTTAATGCTGTCTGTGATTCTGAGATTAGCCAATAAATATTTAAGGCTCTGTGCAAGCCAGTATAGAAGACTGCATAAGTGAATAGTGCTTTTCCCACTGGGAAATAAAAAATTGCCCAAGAGCTGTTTCTGTCATTACAAGGACTTCTAGAAGGTGTCTCACTTTCTGCTTCCGATTTTATTTTTTTTGAAGCTTGCATTTCTACCTCTTCGAGTGCCGGGAGGCTTCCCCTGGGAAAGGAGTGTGGTAGGCCAGTCTTCCATTAGGAGATGAAAGACATCTTAGGACCTCTCTGGTTGACAGCGAAATCTCTGCAGGAGGCTAGTTAGGCCTCTGATGCCAGGTATATCAAAGAACAGTAAAACATACCAGAAATCTATTTTAAATAGTAGGTACTCAAACCACAGAATGAATAGCAGCAGCTAGCCTAATTGCAGGTAGTACTCAATGCACAATCACAACTGGGATCAGAATTTCCATTGCTAAACTGGGGTCATAAAGTGTGATATCACAGAACTGCATTACTTAGCGACAGCAATTTCCGTAGCTGCATAATTCCACACGTGCAGGTTATTAAGTAGAAAGTGGAAGGAGTGCCAGATAAGGAGGGCAGGGTACTGCAGGAGTGCAGTAGGTCCTGGATAGATTGGCACAAGCTGCATGCACATGGGTGTATGGGTGTGTACGCTGCAGTATGGCATGAACACAGGCAGATTGGGGAAAGAATATACTGCTGCTCAGTGGCTTCTTGGTGTACCGCAGCTCTGGAGCTGCAAGACCTGTGAATTGCAGCAGAGTTCAAAGCTCTTCAGGATGTGAAGCTCACTCCAGCCTGGCATAATAGCACAGTGCAAAGGGGCATCTTGGTGTGTTCTGGACTGCATGAAGCCCTTGAACCTCAGTGCAGCATTGACAGGTGCAAAACAAAACAAAAAATAATACAAAAAACAGCTCCAGATATGAAGGTTCTAATTAAATGATTAATTAGATTAATTTAAAATTAAAATTAATTTAATCTAATTAAATTAGATTTATTACTACAGCTTATGCACAGGAATCTCCTCAGACTAATGGTTAGCATCTATACAAAACTAGATAAGCATTAACAGCATTGGGGGCGGGAGGTGTTGGACATTTGTGGTTACGTAATGATTCTAAACTGATGCTTCATTTAATTCTTCCCCCTGGCTTTGCCAGTCTCTCTCCTACATCCATGAAGCCTAGCGCCAGCCCAGCCCTGTAGCATGGTGTAAGTGGACTTCTTGTCACCCTCAGAAGCCACAGCTGCTTCAGTCCATACTCACTACCTTACCCTCTGAGACCCCTGATGCCTCAGGTTTTGCTTTTTTCTTCTTTATCCCTCTGCTGACAAGATGTGCAGAGCAGAGGTGGGTTCTGAATGTTCTTACTGCCAGTTCGCTCCGGGTCGCGCCAGAAACAAAATTTAGCTTCTGCGCATGCGCAGAAGCAAAATCCAAAATGGCAGCGCCCATAGAGACACCGAAGGAACAGGCTCCATGACGTCATCGTGAAGCTACTACCTACTCTATAGAACCAGATAGAACCGGTAGGAACCCACTTCTGGTGCAGACCACATGAGACCATCTTCTACAGGTCTTGCAAGGAAACTGCTGTGTATCCACTGGGGAAGAAAACCTTTTGAGGCCAGCAATGGGAGCAAGAAAGTCAGCTAGAGTAGTTGATGTGGTGGAGGATAGGGGACCAAAAGAGCATAGATGAGGGAAGATAGGTGGGTTGAAGTGTTCCTGTCGACATAATTGTGGGTGGACTGTAAAGTGTCTGGATTTTCAGCATGTGACCACTGTGTTGCTACAACAGTTGTAAGTTTGAGGACAACTTGTAACTCCTTTTTTCAGCACCATTCTAACTTTGGAAAGTTGCTGAATGAATGGACCTTCTGTAATTCTCAAAGACCTCAGCAAACGAATAGGATTTTCAATTTTTTTTTCTGCCCAAGAGACCGTTTTCCTGAGACTTGAAACTTGAGGAAGCTTTGCTATGTACTGACATCTTTCCATTAAGGGATTTTGATCCATTTTGTACCAGTGTCGCACAGGCAAGAGATGGGAGATGGAAGAATGAGGCTGTAGTAAAAAAACAGTAATTAGCAGTGCAGCTGTTCCAGTCCAGGCATGAATGTGTGAAACTGCCTTTATATTGAATTTGACCAGTGGTTCATTTAATAGGTTGGTATTCTGTATCCTGACCAGGGTTGTCTGTAAAGTCACAGCAAACATCTTTCCAAGGCCTGCATGAAACATCCAAAAGATATAAAACCTGGAGCTTTTCTGAATAAAACTGCACACTCAGTCTTTGAGAAATGGATCCTTTCTATTCTCGTTCACCCTCAATGTTCAGTTTCTGTAAATTTTGGAACAGGGAGGCGGCAATAACAACATGAAGGGCCTGACAGATGCTTTCAAGGACTATAATTGAGTTGGAGACTTGATCGAAAGCTTGCGGAAACTGCTGGTTCCACCAGAGAGATTAAAACAGCAGAAAAGGGAGAGAGTTGCTCCTTAATTGTAAAGGTACTCTCTGATCTGCTTACAGGATTAATAGTCGAAAGCGGGACCTCT
This sequence comes from Pseudoxenodon macrops, assembly GCA_032467955.1. NCBI lineage: Eukaryota > Metazoa > Chordata > Lepidosauria > Squamata > Pseudoxenodontidae > Pseudoxenodon > Pseudoxenodon macrops. The sequence continues at coordinate 58,189 of JANHFT010008069.1, read as the reverse complement.
TTTTAAAAAAACCAACAAGCGAAACCCTCCAAATACATAACTCTGTTGCAGGCTTTGGCTTCCTCCAGAAGAAAACAAAATGTGTCATGATTTTCATCAAAACGATCCAGACTCTCTGCTGTTTTAAGCTCACAGGCCAAAAGAATAGTAAACATTGCATTTCATGGGAGTTATTGATGAGACTTTTATTAAGAATATTTGTTTAACTGGAAAGAGGATGCCATTGTATATATTCCACTTGAAAAAGGAGCCAAGAATTGGGATCAACTTTCCCTTCTACTTCTAGATCAAGGTGCTTTATGGACCATAGATGGCCCTCTTGGCAATTAAGACAGATTAGATAGTTTTCTTGATGATTGCAGTGGAGTTTACTGTGGTGCATTAGAACATCTGTTTTTCTTTCTCAGATTTGACCCTTATAGTGGATGTTGATTTAATTAATCCAACTTTGTTTACAGGAGACAGAAAATTTGGGTATTTAAAAGCCCCATGTACTCTTTTCACTTAATACATGCCTGTCAGATGAAATGAAGAGTGGCTATTTGTAGACAGGACCAGTAGCATTCAATTACTCCATGTCCTCCTCCCTCTCCTGAGTTAAGGTTGTGCTTATTTCGGATCAGTTCCTTGTTCTGCAATTCATCAGTTGGCAAATGAGTTCTCTGCCTCTTGATGTTGACAGAAGAAACAATTGGCACAAATTCCAAGACAAGTTTAAATTAAAATGTTGACACAAAAATGCATCTGCTATTCATGAAAATGGCCTAGTTTACAGACCAGTTTTAAATTCTTATGCACCAGGTACTTTTCTTTTTAATGAAATTTCCAGAATATATTTGAGAGTATTTATTCTATACAGTAGATCATGTTCACTATGGTTCAAAGCTGCATATGTGCGTGTAGGAATTTATCATATTATTTGTCCATTTATGACAGAATAAGAAAATGAAAAGGTGGATCATTGTGGACTCCCTTTCAGTTGTTGAGACTGCTGGAAAACATGTTGGATCTCATCCCCCAACTTACTTCCTGTGTTCTTAAAGATCTACATTCAAGGCACTTAACCAAGATTAATTATGGTTTGAAACAGGGAACCCAACTGAGAGTCATGTGCAGCTTCTCCAGACTCTAGAGTACAGATTCTAGTCCACTTTCAAAAACTGTAGACAAAACGTAATTTATAATATGATCTGAACAGAAAATTATTAATATATATGTGGAGTAATTGCATTAACAAAACATTTGATTCCAAACTGTTTAATGTACTCCCAGGCTAAAGCCACCATTTGAAGTGGAAAAAAAGACTGTTCCAGTCAATTGGGTAATGTTTCAAACAAAAAAAGGTGTTTTTTTTTAATTTGACATAAGGTAGTCCTTGATTTACAAGCATTTGTTTAATGATTGTTTCAAAGTTAAGATGATGCTAAAAGGTGACTGGTCTTTGCGCTTATATGACAGTCACATGATGAAAATTCAAGCGCTTTGCAACCAGCATGTATTGATGATGGCTGCAGCATCCCAAGGTCATGTGATTGTCATTTGTGACCTTCCCAGGGGGCTTCCAATAAGCAAAGCTAGAAGCTGGATTCACTTAATGTCTTTGTGACAACGGTAGCCCCCTCCCTCGTAAAACTGAGCATGACTCATTTAATGCCTAGTGATGGAAGATCCAGTCCCCATTGTACTTCTATGTCTTGCATTCAAAATGAAGCATTTCAAATTTGAAACTGATCAAAATTGAAACATTTTGCAGACCTCCCAGTATCTTCTTGTAATAGAATTAATGTTAATATTAAAACTATGGTTTTTGCTTGCTTGTCATATTTTTAAAAAATACAGACATATGACAGACTGCTATGATTCTCTGGTAGAGTTGAGCCATCTATAAGGTGTAAGTTTAAAATTGACAGAAACCCCTTTTATGTACTTCCTCGAAACGCCCTGGACAGCACCCACAAAATTTAGCAAAAGATTTGCTGTAAAATGGTATTTTAGAAATGTAATAATTACTAGCCAAGACCTCAGCATTTTGTCCTCAGGCAATATTTACCAGTTGCTCAGAACTGACAGCACTGGACTGGATGAAGAAATAACCTGGCCTTGTAGGAGTTGGGCCATACTAAATGCACAATAAACAAATGGGTTGCCAAGTTCGAATATGCACTTCACATTATGTTTGCCCTTGCTCAATAGATGCATGAATTGATCTAAAAATTTTTTTTAAGTATTTAAAAGCTGCAACTTAAAGGTTAAATGAAGAGATGATGTTTTTGATGTGTGTATCTCATTCTAGACAACATCAGCTCAACTAAAAATAAACACTTACCTTTTAATGGGACTTTACCCATCTGCAAGCTCAAATTCCGTGGCATAAGAATAATGCAAAACATTCCGCCTGGAATGGCCTAATTGCCTGGAACAACACATGCTTAAGTGTTCTGAAGGGCGAACTACAGGTTGCATTTATGTGCTTCCTAAATGCAAAGGCAATTTATGTGAAGTCAACAACAAAGCCATATTGACTAAATTGCTGAAAGAACATCATTGGATTTTTGAATGGATGACTGCCAGGATTTTTTAACTTCTACTTGTGTGTGAAAACTATGAACTCTTTTAATAAGCTTTTCCAGAAGCATTTCAGTCAATATATGATCATACAATTACCTGCAGAAAATGTGTATCGTCTGTTGGAGATAAGTGTGCAAAATGTTTCATATAACGTGAATATTAGAATATTATTGGGTAGTTGAAGACACGGTCACAGTATTTGAACCAAAAGTACTATATTTAGACTAATTACAGAGAGGATGTATGGAATCCTAAGCAAGTTGACCTCTTCCAATTCTGGTACCCATTTCTTTCTGCATTTGGTACCTATCTGTTCTAATCCATCGCTTTAGTTTGCAGCCACTTCTTCAAAATGCATTGAATATCCAGAGTTTCTGCTTCCTGTCCCTCAAGGCTAGGTTGTATCTGTACAGCATTATGATATTTCTTGACAGTAAATCTACTGTAGTGCGCTTTTGAAACGTGTCTTTCTCAAGATTAATAAGACTCAGTAACAACAGGCAATGATGCAACAGGAGGCCTTTTTTTTCTTCATTCACTTGCCTGATTGGGGCATTTTCAGGACAGATTTGTAGATTGCAAACTGGAGACTTGGCCTTCACAGAGGTTTATATCCCTTCTCCAGACCAAACATCATCTTCCCCTTTGTGCCCTTCTTATTTACAATAACAGCAGGTAAGAGAGAAGAGCAGGCAGCAGGGCTTAAAAAGGAAAGACAGCTGGACATCTGCTGCTTTTACACCCTATTGTGGAATGTAAATCTAGGCTGGTTTCTAACTGGCAACCGTAATTCATTTTCCTGGATCTTGGGTGGACTGCTTAGGCTAGTAGGGTGAGGAACACTCAAAGTGACCTCCCCAATTGCTAGTCTTTTACCTAGTTATCACTCTAATTTCCCATGTGTACATTCATGCATACCAAACAGATGTTATGATGATTAGTGCAGCTACTCAATGCCATTCATCATTCACATGGATGAATGCAGCAACTATTTAGATATTGCATGTCCTTGACTTTGGGGCATTTAAAAGTTCCTAACCTCTCATTTCTTCACTTTACATTTAATTTGAGTGCTTATCGTTGAATTATATTAACGATGATTCTTAAAGAAATGAGGGGCAAGCCTTGTTTGTACCTATTTTCTACAATAATTAACTTCGGTGACAGTTTGTATTCACGTAAGAAACAATAACTAGAGAAAAGTGTGGTTAAGGGGGGAAAAAATCTGTCTTTCCTTTTTTAATATGGATAGGCCCCATACGCTGAATGATTGCTTTGTTAGCAAACCAGTTATCAGAAAGACTGTATTTCTGAGATGATTAAAGCCAGAGATTGAATCAGAGTTGATTTGGAATGAATGCATACCATAATTAAAATTTGCCTTACTTCTGTTTAGATGAAAATACTGGAGATGGTGAATTAGATCTAAGTGGAATTGATGACAGTGAAATAGATATGGTAAGAATCTTTCCACCCCCAACTGTTTCTGTACATATGTGGATATGTTCAAAATTATCAGAGGTTTTTTTTAAAGTAAGACTAGTGTTATTGTTTTTCCCTTGAGAAAAATAAATGTTATTCTATATTCTGTTCAGAAGTTTCATGTGCTACCACACACACACAAATACAAAATTCTATATTTAAATGAAACTGATGATTGGTAATAAATAAGCATGTGTATACAGAGAAAAGTATAGGTGTGCAATTCAGCAGTAGAATAAGTAGAAATGAATTACCGTATATGTTCTGTTTCTGAAATCAGTATCTTTACTTTAAATATAAAAGAGAGGAGCTGTCTTTGGGAAAGTATGAGTTGGTTTGTGTGAGGAGAATGGTGGACACGGTAAGGAAGGTGATTGTGTTAATTCCTATATATTTGCTGCAGAAGAAGTCTTAACACTTTTACTCTTTATCTCTAGTACATACTTAATGATTCAGAAGCCAGGATAAAAGCAGAACTGTGGATGAAGGAAAATGCAGATTATCTCAAGGAACAAAAGGGTAAGCAAAATAAATAAAACTATTTCCCGTGAGTCTTGCTTGCTTTTTATTTGCTTATGACAGTGTTTACAGATCATTTCTTAGGCTGGAACGCGTACAAAGTAAACAAAAGCAGTAAACAAACTTATAGGGCTCACAACATTAACTGTAACTGATCAGTTTTTAAGGCAATCACAGTTACATTATTTTAAGAAGACTTAGCACAGACTTAAATACGTTCTTTAATAGAAAGACACGAGCCATGTGTGTGGTATCTTGTAGTTAGCACAGGTACCCCACCTCCACCATATGATAAAATAAAAATGCTGCAAACCTCAGGAAAAATCTCCTCAGAACTATGAATGCAGGGCATCCTTAGCTCCACCTTAGCTGCACTGTTTTCATTTGGACAAGTCAGAGGTATTACGGTACCTGTGACACTACATTACTGACCACTGCTCTAGGTTTGACACTGCTACAGAAGAGGAAACAAATCAAGTCTGTGTTTGCTTCCGTCTCCACCCCTACCTCCAACCCCCGATTCGTTAAGAAAGTATTCCGCTTACACTTCTCTTTTATCCTTCTTTTAGAAAAAGAAGCAAGGATAGCAAAGGAAAAAGAGCTTGGTATCTATAAAGAACATAAGGTAAATGAAATCAATGATGTCAAAAGAAACATTTGAACAATGTTTAATTTTTGTTGGATAAGACCTATGGGAAGTATTTCATGGTAAACGCCCAATGTGTTTTAGAATAAGAACTCATTCTTACCAGCTTGGCTGGCTTCAGAAAAGGGCTGGGCCAGTAAATGGAAGTCATGGGATCATAATCTTGATTGCTTGTGTGACTGTTTTGGAAGACCAGCTGCTGGGAAGCTGGTGGGCTTCCTTGTACAATTGGTTGGCTACTGTCAGAACAGACTGCTTGTTTTAAGATCGTAATATTACAATTTATTTCCCCCCTCTATATTTTAAAAATAAATATGAAGCATATCTTTTTGTGCAATCTAGCTTATATATTTTGTTAAAATCCTCGTATCACTAATATATGTTATTAGTGTGTTTTATGTGTAGTGCATAAATATATATATCAACTCCTAGTTAGATGTGGGCTTTTTTTTACTGCAGTAATGCTTTTAATGTCATTAAAGCAAATCCTATGTAATCCAAACTTTCTTAATTATATATTTATTTTTAAAATAAGCATTCCAAAGCTCCTTTGTCCTACTTAACAAAAAAAATAGCTAGACATGTTAAGATGAGATTGCCCTCAAATTGAGCTCCCATTTTTGTGGACTGCATCCATGCAATTTTGCTGGCAGAGTTAAGAGGTGCAATTGCGTGACTTTTTTTCAGGGTAGTTTCTTGACTTCCCAGTCTAGCCAAGAGCCCTGTCTTTTTCTGATGACCTCCCACTGAGGTTTTAACTACATCTGACCCTGCTTAGTTTACTGACATTAGTCAGTGCTGCCATAGGTAGAAAAAAGTAAGCGCTTCTAGCCAGTCCTGTGACCTGTTGGGTCATCCTTTGAGAGAAAGTTAGTGCAGTCTGATTTGAGTAGAATTAAATTTTAGGTTGATCATACTTTTTTTTTTTACCTCAATGCTAGATAGTCCTGTGATCATCTAAGAGGTCCCACTCTTCATCTTCAGGCTGGTGCTTTCGGCTTCGTGCTTGTGCGAGCAAAGCGTGATCAGAGCTGCCGTCTCTCTATAAATACTGGGGAGGTGTGGGGGTGTTGGCTTTGTTGCTGTGAGCGGATTGGTTGGTTGTGTTGTTGCATCTTGATTGAAAACATCTGGAGTTGAAGTTTGCAGATTAGTCTGCTGTTTCGTGACATCCTGTGTGGGTGTAGTCCTACCTGTGTGCTGATTAGTCTTTTGTGTTTTAATGACCTGGTTAATGGGCTGTGTGGTAACATCCTGAGTTCTACTATTGTGGCATCCTGAGTTCTGTGCTGCAACATCCTGGGTCGTTGGCTGTGTTGTGGCTTCCTGGGTTTTAGTGTTGCAATCTCCTGAGTTCTGTGATGTAGTGTCATGAGCAGCTTGCTGTGGGTTTTGGTTTGGCTCCGGGTTTGAGGTCTTACCACACAGCTCATTACCTAGGTCATTATAACACAAAAGACTAATGAGCACACAGATAGGACCACACACGCACAGGATGTCACAAAACAGCTGACTAATCTGCAAACATCAACTCAAGATGTTTTCAATCAAGATGTAACAACACAACCAACCAACCCACTCATAGCAACAAAGCCAACACCCCACACCTCCCTAGTATTTATAGAGAGATGGCAACTCCAATCACGTTTTGCTCGCACAAGCACGAAGCCGAAAGCACCAGCCTGAAGATGATGAGTGAGACCTCGTTGAAACGTCGCCAATATACTCTCAATCATATATGGGAAATGTAATATATATATATACACACAGTCCATCACCAATCAAAATATTTCTCATTCTCTTGTATAAGTTGCTTCTCAATCTTGCTGTCAGTCCTGGTGTGCCTGGCGGCCCGGAACTGCCATTTCAACAGGGAACTGATAAGCTGGGATTGCTTTTTAAGTGGAGACCTGACAATGACTCAGCCACTGTGACGTCAAACCCACCAAATCTCAGAGCCCACACCAGACCTGTCGACACTACTGACATCAACACCAAACAGCTGATGGGCAGCCAAGCGGCTGAAACCAAAATGGACGGTTGCGCACATACACACTGAGTGTGGCTGATGATGGAACTCTGCTGGCCTACCTGCTCAATGTCTACTGACTCGGCTTAGGGAAGAATAGAGGGGGCGAGCGCATGGGTGGCTGGGTGGGGCTAGGGAATAGTTTAAAATGGTGGGACAGTTACTGGACGGTTAGTCCTGACTTAGAATTTCTTATGGAGGGATGTCAGTGCTGGTGTTTGTGAGAGAGATAAAAATTACTCACTTCAGAACTGTGGTTTTTTGGGATTTCCCCCTCACGTTTACATCGTAACCTGACACTTGTTATATTGTTTTCTTATAATAAAGCCTCTCGTTTAAAACATTCTTCTTAGATTTCACATACCAAATAAAATGGAAGCATTTGGCCAGGCACTTCATTATATGTGCTTATAATCAAGAGTGAAATCTAACCAAGGGAGTATATTAGAGCCAAAAAAAAAAGTTAAATGCAACCCTGAGTTTTCTCCTATCACACTCTTGTCCAATTTTTAAATTTAAAATGTACGGTTTGCATTTTCACTCCTGTATTCTATTTTAAATGTTGAAAACATTGTTTAGCTACGGCTCCGCCACTTGCCTACAGTGTAATACGATGCCATCTGAGGTAAATAAGTTCAGACTTGCATCTGATCACACCGGCCCTGTATAAATGCCTACCTCAGCAGATACCAGGTGCTGAAAAGGGGGTGCTCAGGGTAGGATACGGTGGCTCACTATTTTTAAATCATCAAGGGTCCGTAGAAGGGGGTGCTTTGTAATTGAACCCCAGTGCAGAAGTGAGAAATTGTACTTGAAACACAAGCTGTTGACTCTAGGGTTGTTTTCAATGTCAGCATCATCCCATCACTCATCTTTCTTCTTTAATTACTCATCGAGTGTTATTTTGAAAGCCAGGGCTTCAGTTGTATGCACACTCTTGGCCTTTCGACTTAGTATAGCTCAGAAGTGAGACATCCCCTTGATTCTTATTTATCCAACGCAAGCTCCACGGAAATTAGAATCTCCTTCCCAATAGTGATTATTTTGAATTGAGAATCTGCCCTCTCAATTAGGTTCGGTTACTTCCCATGTAGTCATCTCAGATTATCATTAAGTCCACTGGATGTTCATTCAGAAAAGTGCTTCCCCTTTGGCCATAGTGGAACACCGCACCCCACCCAAGTCCTTACGTGACCTCATTAAGTTTCCCCATTCACGCGAAAAGTTGGAACGGGACATTCTTTTGACAGCTTCATTTCCACTTCAGGTAGTGTGTATAATTTGATGTGGGAATGACCTAGGCAAAATGACGCTGCCAAGGGAATGGTCAGATCAGATCAGATGGATAGGAGCAGGGCAAGAGACTCAGAGGAAACCCTCCCTAGTTTCTTGAGCTGTAAAGGAGGTGGGGGTGGTGAGGAATGTACTTTCAGGTTTGCAATATTGATGTCGGACTTGTAGGGGAAACCAGAAACACAACCATATGAGTTAATTCCATTTTATTGCAAAGCTGCATTGACAAAATCTATCATGAGGATGAGCCCTCCTGGACTCAGGGCACTGACCCACTGAAGGCAGAGGCAGCGTAAAGTCGAAGTTTATGTATTCCTTACTAAAGTCCCACTGCTTTCAGTCAGTTACGCAGTGTGCACTTTTTCTATCAGCATGCACAGAATGGGCTTGTCAGTTTCTTTAGCCAGACTGGAGCATAACTGGTATTACCTCAGTATCAGAATGGGAGTTTGGGAAATTGGTGGGAAATGCTTTCTCCACTTGTAATTATTTATACAGCGATAAATATTTTAGATGAAAGCAATGAGTGTTCCGCTAGGCAGAAAATAAATCAGCCTGCTTGTTTATGGGTTAAGGGCTAGGCTGGCTGCACTACATTGATGAGGCTTATCAACAGCAAGGAAAGAGGGACAGTGCAAAACAGGTACCGCGGTGACTTTATGTGAATGCCAACAAGCGGCAGATGGAAAAGCACAAATATTTAGGAGTTAAATTTAAAATATAAGCGGAAGCACTAAGAGGAAAACAGTATTTCACACACCTGGCTGGCGAGAGCTTTAAAAAAAAAAAGGAATGTATCAAACTAATATAATCTAGACCTAGATAGGGATTTTCTTTGAAATCAGTGAGATAAAATTCAAATCAATGTGTGGATTGTTTCTTTAGTGTTTCACAGCTAGCCCAAGCACTATGTGCATTTACATAAATTGTATGCTTTGCACTGGTAAGTACATAGTATTATCTTCTGCATGAGGCCTTTTTCCATGCCTGCATTAATTGGAAACTGGTCGCCAATTGTGGTTTGTAAAGAGTGAGTTGAACCACATAGTAGTACTAGAACTGCACATTTGTTTGTTTTGGTAGTTGTTGCTGTTTCTTGCAGATAACAAAACTGTGGATGATGAGACCCTGAACCTATGGGCATTGGGAAGTTAGTTCAAGAGCCCTAGGAAATGACTAAAGAATCACCAAAATACAAGGAAAAAGCAGATCGCATCTTCCATCCACCACAGGTCTTCTCCACCAACAGTGCATTAAGGATTGGTGATCTTCTTAACAGATGGAATGGCTGTAGCAGAGGAAGAGTTGACTAAACCTGGGCACAATTTTTTTCCCTATAGTACATTTCACGTACAGTATGAAACTTGATCTCTCTAAGGAATGCCACAAATGTTTTCAGTGAACCTCCCCTAGCAATTCCTAACTGACGGAGAAGGATTGCTTTCCATGAAATTCAGCATCATCCCTAGAAGACACTGTACGCTAACTATAAATCAATATTAGACCTTGGTGATGAAGGAGATGTTGATGGCAAGAAGGCCACATCTGGATCCAGGAAGATGCTGTCCTTCTGATTTTTTTTAAAGATGGGGGGAAACCTGGTTTTTATTTTAGAAGATATCCTTGGTTCAGGATGATGGGATTATTGATGCAGTTCCCTGTAAAGGAACAATGTGGCAGTTACTCTCTGCCTTTAGAAGGCTTCTTTCTTGTTAGCTGATGATGAGGGAGCAGCATGGCACCCAATCCCAAACAGATTCAGGATCTTCTTGGTCCTGAAGATCTGCTTTAGCTTGTTTCCTCCAGATTCAATCAGTCACTGGAATTCTGCTGAATATTTGCATGTGTTCTCATGACCTCCCAACGCAACACCCTGCTCTGCTCAATATGGGCAGCTGTAATACAGCTGTGCTGTGAAACCCCCCTCGTAAAAGGCAAGTGTAAAAACCACTCTGAAGACAAAACTACCAATATTTCAAAATATTATTGATTTGGTCTAATCATCTATCTCGTTATTATACCATCCCTTGTGGTAGCGCACTGGTTAGAATGCAGAATTGTGAGCCAATTCTGCTGACTGCTGGCAGTTCAATTCTCACCAGCTCAAGGTTGACTCAGCCTTCCGAGGTCGGTAAAATGAGGAGCCAGATTATTGGGGGCAATACGCTGACTCTGTAAACTGCTTAGCGAGGATTGTAAAAAGCATTACAAAGCAATATATAAGTCTAAGTGCTGTTGCTACTGCTTATTAAATTCCAACCATTTTAAAAGAGGTCCCTTAATTCTCATCCTCATCTCCTCCTTTTTTCTTGGCCACATTACAGCCACATCAGGTAAGTTAAGATGGCAAAGGATGACTGGTCCCAAATCATAAATCAGTTGGTATTCATTCCAGCAAAGCTCTAACTTCTATGACTTGCCAATTCATTAAAGTAATATGACCAGGGTCGCCTTATAGGGGAGATGGCCAGCATACAAATTTAATAAATAAATACATATAAATAAATACTTGATGGATGACCCTCTTTTATGGACTAGAGTCTGGATAAGGAACTCTGTGTTGGTGGAGATGTGTAACTTTGCTACTGGCTTTATGAAATCCTATTCCTTCCCTTACTGGAAAAGTCCTCCTTCCATCGGCGAACCTAGCTAGGGTAGTATATTTCTCTGTTCACGCTACTCAATAATGTAAGGCAGGTGAAAAACTGTATGCCTTGCTTGTGTCCCGTGATGCGTTGTGTTGCATTAGTTATGAGGAAGAGAGAATAAAGAGACACGAAGGGGCTGACATTCCTTATTTCTTGAAGAATCTAGTTAGTGGGACAACCACGAGGGACGGCTATTGGATTCACCTCTGACTTCAGTACTTCTCAGAGGTCTCTGGTTGGCCACATAGAAAAGAGAAAACTGGACTGCAATGGACTTCACTCTGATTCAGCAGGGCTTTGGTTATGTTCCTGGATATTGATCCTGGTGCTGTTGATATAGGTGGTTGCCCAGGAGGTGACAGATTTTTTCTTATGCATGTAATGATCTTCTCCTCTTTTTGATTTGCTTCCATCACAGGTTTACCATTTCATTGCCAAAAACAGCCAAGGTGAGTCAGATGAATAATAAATGATTTTGTAAATAAGCTCCGCATGGAGATGATTATTACCTGTTTTGAAACGATTGGTCTCAGGCTGGATCTAGCCAATCGTGACAAAACTGTAATGAGAAGGAGACAAACAAACTAAAGGGCAAAAGCTTTATATTTTATAGTTGGAAAATTATTGCTCGTGTCTAAATCAGGGACAGGTCTCTGGCCAAGTGCAGGTTAAAGGCTGCAATGAAAAAAAAGCTTTCGAAGCATAGCAAGTAAGTAATATCAATATTTATGCTATTATCAATTAAATCTTCGAATTACATTTCACCTATATATTTAATAATATAGTATAAAAGTAGAATGACTGCTGTAGCATCACACAGATGTACAAACACATACGTACCCCACCCCATTTCTCTGCAATGCTCCTCCCATGCACCCTGCACATGCACGTACAACCTCCCCTGCTACCCTCATCCCCCTGCACTCTCCCCACACATGTGCGTGCGACACTCCACCCCCCCTCTCCATTTTGGCCTCGCACCCCAAAATAGTGCTGCGGGGGAAAGCCTCCCATCCCAAAACAACACTGGGGGGGAACCTCATACCCCAAAACAGCACTGGGGGGAGGAGTCTCCAGAGATCTGGGAAAGCACGGGCAGCAGAAAGTGAGGAGAAAGGTAGCGCCCTGCACAAGTGACCACCTTACACACACCCCACACACATGTGCATGGAACCCTCTCCTGTGCATGCACACGTGTCTCCCGCATGCAGGGCAGAGACTAGAAAATCAGCTGGCCGGCAGGAGGCGCGCGTGCCAGCAGAGAGAGCTATACCATTTCAGACAAGTGGCTGTCCTGTCTCTTCTTGAAAACCTCCAGTGATGGAGCACCCACAACTTCTGAAGGCAAAGCTGTTCCACTGGTTAATTGTCCTCACTGTTAGGAAGGTTCTCCTCAATTCCAGGTTGCTTCTCTCTGGATACTGAAATACTGCTATTATGTTGTGTCGTACACTACACACACACACACACACACACACACACACCAGTCCTTTCTTTTTCTCTATACTAGCCAAACCCAAATCCGGCAACCGTTCTTCATATATTTTAATCTCCAGACCTTTAATCACCTTGGTTGCTCTTCTTTCCACTTTCTTCCAAAGTCTCGACATGTTTTTTCTGTAATGTGGTAACCAAAACTGGATGCAGCAGTTTTTATCAAGGTATAGTGTTTGAAGCAATATTTCAAAACATCTCTGGAGGATTTTTGTTCTGAATACAAAGGGTTCAAGAACTCAGTTCTTCATCTTTTCAAGAAAGCACCATGGTTAGCCTCAGCATCATTCTTGAACCACGGATTCAGGAGGACTTCGGCAGAGGGAACAGTGCCATCTACAGCGCTGAAAGAGTGCGCGCGCACACACACACACACACACGCACACACACACACACACACACACACACACACACAGAGTAACGTTTCTCATAAATTTCAGGAAAAACGACATGCCTATAATAACTCAGAAAATTAAGGGTAAGGAAGAGGAAGAGGATGTTCACCTAGGTTAAAATGTTTTCAAGCCCCTAATATAAGAAATACGAGGTCAATGAAAGTGGCAACAAGAATTGTTCAAGATGCCCAGAGAAATTTATTGACCAAAAGAGGTGGGGATGGCGGGGGGCAGAAATTACATATATCTTTTACCTTCTTCTTGTTCACAAAAGACCTGAGATGAAAATCCAAAGCAGACATAAATTTCCCAAGAGGAAGGGGAAAGTTATTGAAGGAAATCAAGATCATGTCAGATCTGTTTCTCCAGAAATTAGAACCTCTGAAGACTGAGAAATCTTCAGTTAGATTAGGCCACTCAGAAATATTAAAGCAACTCACAAACAGCACAGAAGTACAGCAGAGGAATAAGGGCAATTTTTGCAGAAACGCAGCACTCCTTGACATTTATTTTATGAAGCTTTATGTTACTTATAGATTGGAGATAGCGATGCCGTCGGGACTGGGAAATGTAAAGATTTCAGCGCTGGGTGGAAAGTTTCCCCTGAAGGTTCTTGAAGCGAAGGCTATCACCATCATGCTGGACTATAGAAAATATATTGATGGAGGCTGTTTTCATAAATAAGACATACATTGATTCTATAGTTCTATGGTGTCTAAAACATAAACAGAAAATGTACATTATTTAGAACCGGGGTAATCTGACTGCAAAAATCTAGATGATCACCAGATTAGGGGTTCCCATGCTGACTGGGGAATTCTGGGAGTTGAAGTCCACACGCCTTAAAGTTTGGGAACCCCTGCGCTAGATGACCACAAAGAGATGCAGGAAACACTTCTGGTGGTCTTCAGGATCATTGTTATTTAGATTCGGTGCCCTGTGGGCTTTTGAATCAGCCTTCACCCTTAGTGACTGCCTGGACTAGTCCCTGGAAATTTCTTGACAAGATGTCTGAGATGGTTTGCTACATTGATCCCTACCTAGAGCTGAGAAACAGTGAATAGCACAGGTCATGGTGTGGCCTGCTGGGGGTTCGCAGGGGTTCAGGAGAACCTCTAGCTAAGATTCTGTGCAATTTGGGGGGGGAAATCCAAATCCCACTCCTGGCTGGTCCCACCCAGCCAGCCCCACCCCTCCCAGGAGTCGTCACGTGACCCATTTTGGATGCAGGTAAGTGCAACGTGCGCACGGAGGCTTGGGGAGGGCGAAAAATGGGCCTAACGGAAGCGCGGGAAGGCTGGAAATGTTTCAGGCCTCCAGAGGGCCTCTAGAGCCCAGGGAGGGCAAAAATGCCCCTTCCACCAGGAGGCCGACTAGGCCATGCCCACCATGGTCACAACCAGCCAGCAACCGGGCAGAGAATCCCTTGCTAAAAATTTTGAAGCTCACCCCTGCCCAGGTCAGCCTGCTGGTTTTAAACCTATGGGACTACAACTCAGTCTCCTGGTTTCTATGCTAATGACTTAATCACTACACCAAGCCAGCTCTTGGGATTCTCGCCCTAATTTTATCCAGTCTTAGCCAGACTTGCAGTAAAATGTTCCCTGAAAATAATCAGCTCTGCCTCTCCCTCCTCTTTGGTGTGGAAGAGAAGTGAGAAGGCCCCACTAACTTTGGGCTGACTTTATGCATACCTTGTTTCATCTTTATTCTCTTGGCTTGCCGCCTGCTCTTTTAAAACAAACATTGGATTTGACAGAAAATTGTTTACCCACTGCTGATTTATATAATTTACTAATATGAACTTTTTCAAAGCTGTTTCCTATGTAGTATCAATAATACCCCCGGGTGAGGTATTACGAAGAACATTAGCATATTTTTTTTCCCCTTAGTCACTAATTAATTGGATAGATTTTAATCGTTTACTGTGAAGCACTTTTGATGTTAGGTAGGAATGTTAGCAGATACTGATGCATTTAGCTGCTGGACTGCCAGTGTAGGAAAGAAAAAAAAATGTTTAAGTACACAGAGAGTAAATTACACTAATTGTATGTAATTATGTTACTTATTCTATTAACTGTGTTTTATTAAATCAAATCAAAGTTCATTCTGACCCCACCCATGTCTTTCTTCTGGCTCTATACATTATTGGAGAACAGCTACTCATAGGTCAGATGCAACTCCTGGGCCCTGGAAAATTACATGTTCTTGCTCTAAGTGGTTACTGGGACACTTATTTAATCAAGCTGGGGTCAGTTCTAAAGTTTTAGAATACAGGAATTCATCAAAAGCATGATGTATGCATGTCTGTGCATGTCCCATGTTATGTTCAACATTCAGCAGAGGCAAGGCTGCAGACATGCCTCTGTTTCTTAGAAGAGTAGAAGTGTAATAATGGTCACCTTCCTCAGAAAAGAAAATTATTGTAGAAAATTCCTTCCTTCCTTCCTTCCTTCCTTCCTTCCTTCCTTCCATTCCCTTCCCGGATTTATATGGCCACTTTGTTCATGCCAGAGGTGGATTGTGCATCATTTTGCTGCTGGTTTGTTCAGGGTTGCTCCTTGCACGTGCAGCACTCAAAAAATCCAAAATGGCGGCACCCACAGAGACACCAAAGGAACCGTCTCCATGATATCATTGCCGAGTTACTACCGGTTTTAAAGAACCAGTTAGAACTGGTAGGAACCCACCTCTGATTCTAGGTGGCTCACAAATATCCATAAAACATCATTAAAACCAAAGGCACTCTTCTCCTCAGGTGGCAGACCAAACATCCTTACAGCTCAACCACTCTCCTAGCCCAATGCCTGGGAGAAGAGCCACGTTTCCACAGCCCTTCAGAAGGTTAACTGAGTAGGGACCCCTTGGATCTCAGGTAAGAGCCAAAGCACAGGGGCTACCACCAAGAAGGCCCATCTCTGAGGCCTACCAGGTGGCAATAATTCAGAGATCCTGGAACATGCCCGCCCTATTTAACCCTGTAGAGTGGGCAGCTGCTCTCAAATAACCTGACTCTGTGCCATGTAGGACTTTAAACGTGGTAACCCCTATTTTGAATAGAAAGCAACCTGGAAAACAACTGGAAACCAGTGCAGCTCACATACCGTAGCAATGGTGTTACTTGGGTGAAGCATGGGACATCCCAAAGAAGCACATGTCTCTGCATTCTGGATCAGTTGCCAATTCCAGATAATCTTCAAGGGCAGCCCCATGTACAGCACATTGCAGTAATCCATCTTCCTTCCTTCCATCCATTAAATTTAATAGGCATCATATTTTCTTGTTATTGGTGTTCATCTCCTTGGGGATGTTACCAGTATTGACCGATGAAATGCAACCAATATGGGGACAAGAAATACATTAAATAATGCCAGCAATAAAGAAGAAGCAAAGTTTTTTTTACTATATCCTGCTTCAAAGCCTTTTTCAGCAACCAGAATATTTTGCACAGGAAACACTATGAAAGCAAACAGTTGTGAAATGAGTACAGGTGACGTATGACAACAATTGACCCCAATATTTCTGTTGTTAAGTGAGACATTTGTTAAGTGAGTTTTGCCCTATTTTACGACTTTTCTTGCCTCAGTTGTTAAGTGAATCACTGCAGTCGATAAGTTAGTAACTCGGCTGTTAAGTGAATCTGGCTTCCCCATTGACTTTGCTTGTTAGGTCACAAAAAGTGATCACATGACCTTGGGACAGTCATAGATGTGAATCAGTTGCCTAGCATCCGAATTTTGATCACGTGATCATGGAGAATGCTGCAAAGGTTGTAACTGTGAAAAACGGTCATAAGTCACTTTTTTCAATGCCGTTGTAACTTTGAGCGGTCACTAAACAAACTGTTTTAAGCTATTGTATGCTGTGTATTTAGCTATTGGTGTTAAATTCAAGAGGAGATCCCAACGTCTTCTTAAAAATTTCCAGTGTTGGAGCATTCACAACTTCTGGAGGCAAGTTGTTCCGCTGACTAATTCTTCTAACTGTCAGGAAATTTCTCCTTAGTTCTAAGTTGCTTCTCTCCTTGATTAATTTCCACCCATTGCTTCTTGTC
>JANHFT010008066.1:0-13316 GCA_032467955.1 Pseudoxenodon macrops | reverse complement strand
AATAAATGATCTAATACAGAGGTGTCAAACTTGCATTGTCACAGTGGCGTCATGTACATATCGGGACTTTTTCCACCTTCGCTAAACCGGTTGTGGCCGCGGCCAGTGCATGACACATCCAGCCCTGATCTAATATATCTGCCATTATAGCTGAATTTTAATTTTTAAAATAGTTCCACATTGTAGGCCAGCCTTTCTAATCTGCTGGCCTTCCACTACCCAACCTACACACTGCTTAGGAATTCTAGGAATCACAACTTCAGCATATCAGGAATTGCGAGTAGAGAAGGCAGTGTCAAACATTATATAGAAATAAAAAATTAAAACAGGTTCATTTCAATTTGGGGAAAGAGTGCATGTTACTACTGAGCTTCAAATGAACTGCCTACCTTTTATACAGCAGTTCTTGACCATTTGAAGTTTTGCTTTGTTTCAGGTCAAATTCAATCAATCAATCAATCAATCAACCAACAAACAAACAAACCAATCAATCAGAATAGAGCTTGAAAGGACCTTGGAGGTCTTCTAGTTCAATCCCCTGCTCAAACAGGAGACCCTATACCATTTCAGACAGGTGGCTGTCCAGTCTTTTCTTAAAAATTTCCAACGATGAAGAACCTACAACTTCTGAAGGCAGGCTGTTCTACTGGTTAATTATCCTCATTCTTAGGAAGTTTGTCCTAATTCCAGGTTGCTTTTCTCCATGAGTAGTTTCCATCCATTGTTTCTTCTCTTGCCTTCTGGTGCTGTGGAAAATAAGTTGAACCCCTCTTCTTTGTGGCAGCCCCTCAAATACTGGAATAATGCTATCCTGTCGCCCCTAGACCTTTTTTTCTCTAGACTATCCCTATCCAATTCCTGAAACCATTCTTCATATGTTTCTGTCTCCAGTCCCTTAATCATTTTGATTGCTTTTCTTTGCACTTTTTCCAAAGTCTCAACATCTTTTTTTTTTAATGTGGTGACCAAAGCTGGATGCAGTATTCCAGGTGTGGTCTTACTAAGGATTTATTAATTCATCTCTCCTCTTCCAAAATTTCCTTACTCTGTATGTTGAATGATTGTTAGATTCAGCAAATGTCTCCTGAATTAGTCCAGGAATTATAATCGATTAATTCCCCATTAGTATAGTGGACATCTGTTAATTTTTTATGGGAGGAAGGTGATATAAGATTGATTATGCCATTTGCTCATAATTTGGTAGCAATTTATTTTAAACATTTCTACCTGTGTATGTGAAACCACTGAGAAATCATTCAGTTTTCTGCAAACTAGCTTCGTCAAACCATGAAAGCCAGTTCAGGAAAGCACCTTGAAGACATGAAAATAAGATCAAATATTTGGTTAAATAAAAACCATCAGATTTGTTATGGTTATAAACAGAGGTGGGTTCCTACCGGTTCGGACCGGTTCTACCGAGTAGGTAGTAGGCCGCTGGTGACGTCGCGGAGCCGGTTCTGTTGCTCTATGGGCACCAACATCTTTTTTGGGGATTAAAAAAAAACATTTCCTGAATTTTTTCTTCTTCTGCACATGCGCAGAAGCCGAATTTCCGGCACTGCACATGCATCGGCATCTTGTTTTCTGCCTTTTTCCCCCAGGGCTTTTTTCTACTGTGTATGCGCACATGGGGTGCGTGCACATTCACGCAAGGCACGCCCACGTGGTGCAGGAGGCAGTGAACCACTGGCAAGGTAAATTAGAACCCACCCCTGGTTACAAATCACATTAAAAAAAGAAACTGACAGAATAGCGTAAAAGCTGCTGAACAGGTTCAGACAGAAGAGGGCATGTTTAACTAACCTGATGGCACTGAATGAAGACATTTTTCTCTAAAAGATGTGGGGGGGGGTCTGCAAAACAAGTCACCTTGTAAACATTTGACAGCAGATCACAACAGAGATTAATGACTAGGAATAGTAATCATGAAAGTAGATACAAGGCAGTCTACTGGACAGAAGACAAGGATTCTTGTACATAATCTATTATGTATCCTAAAGTTGAGACCCTCTATAATTTATCATTTATTTATTTATTCATTCATTACACCATTTCCGCTTCCGTCAAGTACACACATACCTGGAAGTACATTCCATTTAACCTGAAACATAGGTGAGCAGCCAACTGATAGGACTATGGAGAGATACAATTCAGAGATTCAATATGAAGGCAATTCAATCAGATTTATGGATTGAATCAGCTTTCCTAACGGGATTAACAAAGAAAATGCTAACCCAGCTTTCCTCGTCTTGGCTGTCTCTCCCCTCCCAGCTGTTTGGCATTCCTAGCAATGGCTCTGCTAGTTAGGAATTGAAATCAACACAATTGAAAAGTGCCGAGGCAGGAAAGGGCTGCTCTACCATGTTAAATGTTTCCTTAACCAAAGCTACATTAGTACACAGTTTAGTTTTTAAAAGTTCCTCAGATAAAAACTTAGCCTTCTTCAAACTGCAGTATGAAACCAGAACATTCTCCTAAAGGACAACTTACATTCTGGAAATTATCTTAAATTCAGCAAGGTGTGTTTTTTAAAGTTTGCTGGTTTACAAGTTTTGTTACTATCCAGAAAAACAACAAACAGTTTCTTATATTGGTGCAACGGGGACACTTTTAAAGAATATTTAGAAGCCTCATTTGATACACAATGTCTGGTTATTTACCCAGAGAAAGATAAGAATAGTTTCTTGGTTAATGAAAATCTAACAGAATTGTGGGCTTTTCCTAATTAGACAACTAATTAAGAAATGATAGTTTCTGGGTGAGTTTACAGATTCTTAATTAGTGCAGATAAAGCTAGAGCTTTATTGGAATCACAATAATCAAAGGAGGAACCAAACACAGTTTTTCACACTATGAAACCCAAATCCAACCACATTTTAAATCATGACGTTCTGAAAATGAATCTAAGAAAAGCCAGAAAAGAACCATAAACTCTGAATGAACACAATCATAAAACATCTAAACAAGATGTTAAAAACTGAAGTTTTGTTAAACATCTGCATATCTCAGACTCTCACCTGACCACTCTTTTATTGCAAATATTAATGTATGGGAAAGAAAATAATGAAGTAGCCATAAAATATGCATTGCTCAGGAAGTTCATTTCAAAAACAGCCTTATATGAGAAGAAACATATATTATTTTTGTGCCTTCATTATGTTTGGTGTTCCCTTGGTTTTACAAGAACTCTTTACTGAAATAATGGGATATCTTGATATCTAAAACAGGAAAGTGTATTTTTTTAAAAAGCTCCTTGTGCCATTAATTTGCCTCTTGATTAAACTGGGTCTATCGTACAAAGTATTTCATAGCAAAATTGCTTTGGCAATTTTTATTTTTCTCTTTGCTGATGAAATATTTTTGTTTTTTCTATATTCTTTGCACGGTAAAGCTATCGCAATGAGGTGGGCAGGCAGGAAAGAGGAATGCAGAGATGAATATCACAAAATAATAAAAAATAATGCACACAAACTAAGAATTGAGAAGACAGTAACAGTCAGCAAATGTCACCTCTACAAAGAAACAGAAGAAACATTGGACCACCTGGTTAGCTGCTTCAAGAAATTCGCACAAACTGACTACAAACAATGACATGATATAGTAGCAATAATGGTGCAGTGGAAGATCTGCAAGAAATACCATTTGTCTACAATTAAGAACTGGTGGGACCATAAAATTGAGAAAGTAATAGAAAATGAAGAAGCTAAACTATGTAAGTGCTGAGGGACTTTAGACTTCAAACAGACAGGCACCTGCCACGTAATACCCCAGACTTAATTGTTAATAAGAAAGACAAAACAGACTGGACAGTGGACATGGTAGCACCTGGAAACAGTAGAAGAGAAGAGAAAGAACTGGAGAA
Organism: Pseudoxenodon macrops; assembly: GCA_032467955.1. Lineage (NCBI taxonomy): Eukaryota > Metazoa > Chordata > Lepidosauria > Squamata > Pseudoxenodontidae > Pseudoxenodon > Pseudoxenodon macrops. Next base: position 9,454 of record JANHFT010008066.1, on the reverse strand, counting down.
GAAAGCAAAATATAAAGGCTAGCAAACAGAACTATGGCAAAAGAAAGCAAAGGTAGTGTCAATATTAACAGGTGCCATGGGTGCAATCCCAAAACAATTGGAGCATCATTTGAACACTATGGGCATTGACAAATTCACCATCTGTCAATTCCAAAAGGCAGCTTTATTCAGAACAGCTTACATCCTGCAAGATACCTATAAGACTACAGAACATCAACATCTGCCTATTCAGGTCCTTGGGAAGAATGTGATAGACAGACAAAAAGGCCAAATCCAGTCTGAACATCTGGCTGGCTGATGAACCAAAATAATAATAACACAGAAAATACATTGACTGCACCCCATGTGCTTAGACTTCAGCTATGGTCTCAGGATTTATGAAACTGAAGTACAATATATTTAGATGTACTTAAAGCACATGTGAAACCATTGAGATTGACATATTTGTGTACATGAGCAATATTTAAAGTAATCAAATAGTGATTTAAGGGCAGATCTCAGAATACAGTAATAACATAAAAGGTATAATAACTATGAATAAAAGAAACTGAATAACGGTACCGTTACAAACACATATTCATGCTCTTTTTACTCGTTATCACTTCATCTACTGTTGTCATGTAAAATTTGTGAAAATCTTACTTATTTTTGTTACTGAGTACACATACTGTTCCTTTTTATACATTAAACTGAATATTGTTTAAGATTTCTTAGAAAAAAATATTAAAATGCTTTGCATTAGTATTTTATGTTTTTCTAATACTAATGTTTCCAAAGCAAAGATATTTTGGTTTTGCATTTTTTTATCATTAGTACAACAGTTTCTATACTATAGCTTCTCATATTACTCTTGGAATGCACTTTTTTTTCCTTTTACATTTTGAAATGGGGAGATGGAAGGCTGAGTGTCCCAGTTGAAGGACATAATATACAGTATTCCATTGAAGTATTCTTGCTTTCTTCCATTCCAGTCAAAATAAACTGGTAGAGGTGTTCTGTCTTAAACCAATATAGACCTTATGGTATTTCGCTTGCTAGCCTTTCCTCTAATGATGCAGTTTTGGCTGTGACTATTTCTGAACAAATCATTATAATTGTCTTAGAACAACCTATTCATTATCATAGCTGGAAACTATGACTTTGCTTTTGATTCATAAGTAATGCAGAAGATCCAAATCCAGGTAAATACCGTACTCTAAAAATAGACATTGCTTCATCCTTTCTCCTCCAAGCTTTGGAGGAACTCCATGTCTATACATTACATTGCAAACGAAGAAGAAAAAGACACTAATATAAATTGCAAGCATAAACACCCTTAAAAATGGGTCAGTAAAATGGAAGGATACAGTGTTAATGCCCTCTTGTAAGATATTAAAATTCTAGGTATCTTTAGATCTTTCCCATGAAATAGACTTGCTACCTGAATAGAGTCAAAATCAAGAACAAGTTCCAAACACTTGAAGGCAGGACAATAAGTAGAAACTAATCAAGGAGAGAACCAACCTAGAAATAACAAAACATTTCCTGAGTTATAACAATTAGTCAGTGAAATGGCTTGCCTTCAGAAGTTGTGAGCGCTCCAACACTGGATGTTTTTAAGAAGAGACTGGAAAGCCATTTATCTGAAATGGTATAGGGACCTGATGGCTAACCTTTTTGCCAAAAGCGTGTGGGGTGTGGGGGAGGTTGCGCGTACACGTGCCCACACTCATAATACAATGCCCTCCCCTGCAAATTCACACTCAACCACACTGCGCATGTGTGCAGGCCTCACTGAAGCCTCCAAACTTCCGGTAGGCCTTTGGGCCATTTTTCACCCTCCCCAGGCTTCAGGAAAGCCTCCTGAAGCCTTGGGAGAGCAAAAACAGCCTCCCCCACCCTCTGGAAGAGCACAAATCAGCTGGCCAGTGCATGCATGCACACTGGAAGCTGACATAGGGCAATACCTCACGTGCCCTCAGATATGGCTCCACATGCCACCTGTGGCACGCATGCCATAGGTTCGCCATCATGGGAAAAGCATTTCCTGCTAGACTAGAGACCTCCAAAATCCTTTCCAATTCTTTCCCATTATTATGTTAAGCAACAACTTTTAGCTAACTTTTAATTAATGAAACAACATCAAAGCAATGATATTACAATGAAAAACAATGACAATAAAAAAATTACATTTTAAAAAATCTCCAAAATTGTCCACGTTAAACAGTTTAAAATCCCATAACACACAATGATATAACAAAAAAAAACCCGCTAGTAACAAATGTATGACTTTAACCCAAGGCTTGGTTGAACAGATATGCTTTAAGCTGAAGCCCAAAGATCCCAATGCTTGGTTTCAGCTGCAATGGAAGACAGAAGAAATCTTATCTCCTTAGCATTTTTATCAAAAATATTCTCTCTCAGATCACTGCAGTTCCTAATATCCAAGCAGATACACAAAAGAAATACAAATAGGAAGGTGTTCTCATATAACTATGAGTTAGAGAAAAAGGCTTCATATGTCATTGATACTTTCAACTTAGTTCAGTAGCCAAGTGACAACCATCAATGCTACTGAAAAGTAGGGGTTGAGCTTCACTCCTACTTGTGACATTCTGCACTCATTTCAGCTTCTAAGAGTTACAGCACACATAACAAGAATCCTATTGAATTTACTAATATATGGATCACCATGGCTAAGAAACTAGCTGGCAGCAGCAGAAGACACTCCATTACCACAAAGGTTACATCTGTCTTTTCTAATAGTAATGCTGCATGAGTATCCTTACACTATGCCCTTAGTCTTTCAGAGAGAGAACAAACTTTTCTATAGTCTTGTCAAGATTCAGGTCAGCCTACTGAATTTAGTTATCTCCCGTGCATCATAAATTCATCCAGAACCTGAATAACTTCTTTTAACTCGGGTAACTCTAAAGAAATAAAAATAGAGAATCATTGGCTCGTGAAAAATACCGATAAGACTTTATTCCATGCCTCATAGCGATCATTTCTGGAATAATTTTATGATTGTTCCACACTCGGAGTCACCTATTTCAGGTGGGCAGATATAGAAATGGAATAAATAAATAATAATTACATTTATATAGATATTGAATGGCACCGGGGGTAGAATGGAACCCTGCAGACTTCACAGCTTGATTGCCTGGGAACCAAATTGATGCCATTTGAATTGAGCAAAAGCAGAACCTTTCCATGTCTAACTTCCAATCCATACCGCCATTACAAAAAGGCTTTGCGGTTAATACTATCAAAAGCTATTGAGAGATCCAAAAGAATCAATAAGATCACTCTTCCCTATTCTGTCATCCTATAAAAGTCATCCTTCAAGGCAATCAAAGTGGATTCAACCCCATACGTCTGATTCCCCCCCCTCCTCTGGATTTCATAGACGTCATTTAGAATCCAAACAAATTTCTGCTAAAATGAATGAACCTGAAATTAGTGAATTTCTCGTGAATTATTATTCTGAATACCACCAGGTTCTTAATAAATAACATTTAAAAATGCAGAATTAAAACAAAACAGAGCAAACAGCAGGAGCAATAAATAATGCAGTCTGAACATAATTTAAAGACATGGCAAAATAAATTGCAGTAACTTTTTATACTTCTAATAGCTCCTTGCAGCAATGAGAAAAAGCTTGTCATTCATGGTCATCACGTAGCACATGTCAGTTCAAAATGTAAGCTATTTATCAGGTGCATAAAACATTTACTTAGGTTTCCATTCCACCTGTCTTAGAGTGTGGGAATTGTTTCTTTGCATTTTTTTCTCTCTATTGTGTTTTTCTTTATTATACTGTGAGCTGCCTCGAGTCAGGGGGGGCAGCTAATTTGAATTAAATAAATAAGTAAACTTGCTTTTTTGTTACTGTTTATTATTCAATTTAAATAGTCATCATCTACTCAAAGCAAACACCAAATAGCAACTAACAAAAAGAAAACCATAACAAAAACATATTGCACCAAAGGCGAGTTAATAAAACCTCTTTACCCAATGCCTGTAGGAAAACCCAGATTTTCCAAAAGGCAAGCAGAATTGGGGTCATGGGGGCAGGGCAATGCTGGATGTCCAGAGAGAAGGTGCAGTGACAGAGAAAACAGTCCTTTGTCCCACCGGATGCTTAAGTGACGTGACTATGAGTGTGCCAACCTTGTCAAATCTTAGCAAGAGGACAGAGGATATTAGGGACAGATTATCTTGCAAATACCCAGACACAGTACCAGGAAGGCAACAAAACTTATATACTGTCCCATAGTGTTTTATGGCCTTCTCTAAGCAGTTTACAGAGTCAGTATATTGCCCCCAACAATTTAGGTCCTCATTTTACTGACTCTGGAAGGATGTTCTGTCGGTAGCTCCGTGGGCGCCGCCATCTTGGATTTTGCTTCTGAGCATGCACAGAAGCTAATTTTTGCTGCTGCGCATTCGCAGAAGCTAATTTTTGACTGCTGCATGTGAGCTTGCTCGCATCCTTTGCGCGCATGGTCGAGGTGCGACCCTGAGCGAACCGGCAGTAAGAAGATTCAGAATCCACCTCTGATTCAGAGGCCAACTGGCTACCCGTAAGATTTATAATACTTACAAAGAAGTGTTGCTACATGGACATACTGAAGGGTTTCCATAATTACTTGTGCCAATGCATTGTGGAGCATCTGAGAGATCTTCAAATACTGCCCCACGTAGGGCACATTGCAATAATCCAAAGCACGAGAGATAACAAATAGACCCTCTCAAACAAACAAACAAACAAACAAATATATAAATATTCTTCTGCAAAAATCCTCTGCCATATATGCTCTTCATAAAATCATCATCATTATTTTGGATTTTTTTCTGGCCAAGCAAAGCTTAGTTACTGTGACAGGTGAAATGAGGTTTCCTGGAAGTAGTAGTAGATCTAACAGTGCTGTCCATGATCTTTCCCATAGGTCTAAATTAAAAATTCAGTGTCTTCATTTTCCACATTGAACCTCAATAAATGATTATGTGGAACAAATTGTGTTTCTAATTGATTTGTAAAAAAGAATACAGAAAAACTGCAGTTTAATAGTAAAACAAGAACAGTTTCTACTTATTCAGAACAGGTGGCAAGCCTACCATGAACAATTTTGGAAGAAAGGGGAGATCTAGAATACAGGCCCCTGTTTCTCCCCACAATTATATTTTTTAAATTTCCTACCAAATATTCAATCTTCTAAAATAGAACTGCCAATTCAAAGGACGAAAATGAGACCACCCCATAAACAATCTCAAATCATGTGTACAAATCTAAGGAAAGTACTGATTCACCCTAGAGCATTAATGATGCTTACTTTAGCTTTGCCTCTCTGGGGTATTTTTCTGTTCTGTCATTTTAAATATGCATACAACATTTTTGAACCCTTTACATTTGCCTTACACCATTTTTTTTCAATAATAGTTACATTTATATCAGTCAAGCGAAATGATGTTGATTTCTTCGTTAAGCATTATAAAATCCTCACGTTATAGAATTTATTTTCAGAAAAAAACTATATAACGTATACCTCTGTTCAGAAAACTTTAGAAAATGATAGTGCAGTTGACCCGTTATCTTTTTATATGAGGTATAAAGTGCCTCACACACAATAAGCCTTGTCTGCTTTCTTCTGACAATAACTTTTCAGTAAAGTAATTTTGTAAATGCAGCTATAGAAGAAACAAAGTGATTAGCCCTCTTTTGTTTTGTAATCCTGCTTTGTAGTTACAATTTCCTCAAAACAGAAAGCAGCAAGATAAAATGTTGACGTGGAGATCAAAATTATACTTGTAACTCTGCCCTTCAGTTCTACAGTATGATCACTTCAGATTAAAGCTGGATGATCTCTGTTGGTGCAGTGACAGTGTCCTCCTCTGCTTGGCAGCAATGCTATCCAATCAGGGATGATTCTAACTTACCTCGCCATCAGTTCGCTGCCTCCCGTGCCGCGTGGGTGCGCTGTGTGAGCATGCGCATGCACAGTAGAAAAATAGCCAAAAAATTCCAAAAAGAAAAAGGCCGAAAACAAGATGGTGACGCATGCGCAATGCCAGAAACCCGGCTTCTGTGCACAGAAAGAAAAAAACCCAAAGAAATTTTAAAAAAAAGTTTTTTTCAAAAAAAAATCCCCAAAAAATATGGCGGCGTCAATGGACCAGAACCAGCTCCATGACGTCACCAACGGCCTATTACCTACTCGGTTGAACCAGTCCGAACCGGTAGGAACCCACCTCTGTATCTAATCACATACCAGCTCGCAAGTAGCTTTTCAGGGGTCGGAGCTTTCCAGGATTTACAGGACAGCTTTGCTTCCTGTTTATGGGAATCAGATGGTTATGAATTTGGGAGGCTAAACCAAGAAGCTTTAGAGGACTTGTCCCTGAAACTCAGGGGTGGGTTGTGAATATTTTTGTTGCCGGTTCACTCAGGGTTGTGCTGTGTGTGCACGCAGCAATAAAAAAACTAGCTTCTGCGCATGCACAGAAGCAAAATCCAAGATGGCGGCACCCATGGAGACACCGATGGAACTGGCTCCGTGACGTCACTATAAAGTTACTACGGGTTTTATAGAACCGGATAGAACCGGTAGAAACCCACCTCTGGTCTTTCCCCTGTCATTCTGAACGAAGGCCAGTGACTTATTAAAAGAGAATATGGATCAGTCAAATGCCCTGTCTATCTGACATATTTTTCTGACTCAAGGCACTTCAAGTCAAGAGTGGGAAGAGCCCAGAGATGGGTTTTTTCCCCACCACTGCACTAACCCACAGGTTTGCTCTTAGCTTAGCATAGTACTGGATTTATGAATCCAGATATTTGTGGCTTAGTCAAACCATGATTACATATGCTAAGCACACCCTAACCACTAAGATGCAGTTTATTTCTAGGGGGAAATTGATTGTAGATTTCAGGACCGTTTCTAATTAATCGGTGTGCTTTCTGGGTTTTTTCTATCTTTCTTAAGATTGTTGAATTTTCCCTACAATCTCAGCATGATCCCTAATTTCAGCTACTCAAATTTTATCATCCAGTCAACTGTGTCTTCATTTCTTCCTTTGAGGACCCTCTGAAAGCATGTGGTTAGTGTAAAGCTTTTTAGTCTTGTTCACTCTTCGGAGCCTTGCAGGTGCCCACGCTCCCCAGTTCTCTCTCCAGGTATGTGTCAAAACAGGGAATAAATAACACCTTCTTGTTCTGGCAAGCTTCCTCACAACCCTCTATGTACAAGCCTCCACTTATCGGATGTTGGTTTCTCTTTCCTAGTTTCTCTTTACCAGAAAAACAAAATGAAGGGAGAGACAGATTGTGCAAATATGGCGGTGCTGAGCAGGTTCACGTGATTTTTATGCATGTGTGCTGAGCCTCTGACAAGGAGCATTGGCACAAAATTAGAGGATTAAAGGATTACTAGTATGCCCCTATTTTCCCACTATTTAGAGCAGTAATGGCTAAACTTTTCTGGACTGAGTGCCTAAACCCCGAATCCCCAAAATGCAATGCATGTAAGACCCCCACACACGAGCCCCACCTCCATGCATGCACACATGCCCCCTGCATGTGCCCCGCCCCTTCATGTACGCCCCTGCCGCACCCCCTGTGCATATGCAAGCGCCCCCTGCATGCGTTCCCCCGCGCATACACGGCAGAGACGTGGCGACCAGCTGGTGGGAGGTGCGCACATATGCGTGGAGGAGCTGAACTGGGGCGATGGTTCGCCTGCCCACCGAGAGGGTGCTGTGTGCCACCTGTGGCATGAGTGCTATAGGTTCGCCATCATGGATTTAGAGGGTGCCAGAACAAGAAGAAGGGTCATCTGGAAGGGGAGAAAGTAGCTAGAAGATCAGAAGTGGAAGGAACAAGTTGGGACAGTTAGAAAGTTGGGGATAAAGGAATCATCAGATCAGCTTTGTCTCTCTACTGAATGGTACATTTAAAAATAAAGACTAGGGCTTCTGATTTTTATTCTGATAATGATCAATCTCTTCCACTCAGATCTGGGATACCTGAATGTGGAACACATTAGGTTTTTAAATTTAAAATTCCTTTATACAGGCTTTTCCCAGGCAGTTTCGGTAATTAAAATTTTAATTACAGGCTAACTAAAAAGGTGATGAGAGCCAGTCTGATGACGTGGTTAAGATACCAGGTTATAGGCCAGGAAACTATGAGCCCTGGTCCTGCGTACATTTGAAACCTTGCTGTGAGATGGGCAGCTCATAAATTAAACAGATAAATAAATAAATAAAATCAATTATTAAATAAATAAATAAATTTAATAAATAAATAAATAAATAAAAAATGTTGCCTAGGAAATAAGAAGTCAAGAGAGGCAGGAGCACCGACTGGTTTATAATGGTCAGAGAAAGAAGCTTGGGAAGAACCTTCCCTAATGGGTCAAGCAGGGCAAAGTGTGCCTTCAGACTTGCAAGATTCTGTTAAAGTAGCCTTACAATAAAGTAGAATTATTTCATCTAGTCCTATTTCCTGTCTGGTATGCCTAGAAATGCTCGCAGATATAATCAACAAGCTTACCAACACCTCCACATAGAGCTATTTGATTGATTGATTGAATGGTTGATTGATTGATTATGTGCAATCAAGTTGTTTTTGACTCCTAAGGTCCACATCGATCAATCTTCTCCATGACATCTGTCCCTAATCTGCTCTTTCAAGTCTTCCTCATCATCACTTTAACTGAGTCTATCCCCCTTGCTGCTGGTTGTCTCTTCTTCTCTGTCCTTCCACCTTTCCTGGGATTATTGTAGTCTTTGTTTTGTGTTTTTTTAGAAGGCTGGGTCTTTGCATAATGTGTCCAAAGTGGAATAATTTCAGCTTGATTATTTGTGCCTTAAATGAAAACTCTGGATTGATTTGTTTGATGATTCTTTGGTTTCTTTTTCTTGCCTGTCCACCGCATTCTCAGGGGCCTTCTCCAGCACCAAAGTTCAAAAGTGTCAAAACTCTTCCTGTCTGGCTTCCTTCTTCCGAGTCCAATTTTTGCTTTCATAGAGTGTCACAGGAAATAGCGGACGGTTTAAAAATAACCACTGACAATTCCGTTTGGCCATTATCAGCCAATAAAGTTCCTGCGGAATCATACATTGGCTCTGATCACCAGCCACCTGCATTTCTCCTCCCAACTGGGATTAACAGGAGCTACAGTTTTAAGATCTGAGAGATCAGGATTCCTCCCCCCCCTCCTGGCCCTTGTTATAAACTTTTCTCCCATCTGCTCCCATCTTTCCAGGGCCTCCTTCCTGTCCTTCTATTATCAGCCAGGCACACAAAAGTTAATCCGAAAAGTGCTTTATTTTATCGTTCTCGATTTCTGAGTTAAAAGCCCAAAGGCAAAGGTTAGTTAATTCAAACATTCAGAAGGTAATAATAATAATAATAATAATAATAATAATAATAATAATAATAATAATAATAATAATAATAATAATAATAATA
>JANHFT010008065.1:55279-65736 GCA_032467955.1 Pseudoxenodon macrops | reverse complement strand
TACAAAGAGTTTCAATGCAAAGATTGGACAAAAGAGGGAAGCGGAGAGAAGCCAAACACTGCTAAGATGAGCGTCTCGCATCCAGCCCCGATCCACATGCCCATCCCATCCCGCCACTCCCAAATTGTGCCCAAACATCTTACCAGTGTCTGGATTTTCTCCGCTTCTCTCTTTCAGGATTCTCTGAAACAGTTCAATATTTATATGATAATGCTGGGAGAAGTTATCTGTTGGTTTGGGGTGAGGCATGCTGATGACATTCAATTATAAACTTATACCCCAATCTGAGCTGCAGAATCAGAATCTTATGCTAATCTGGAAACGGAGTGAAAGAACCTTGAGATTAAATCCTAGGAAGAGAACATGAATACTTCTCAATAAGCATTTGAAGTACACAGCGACACAATCCCAAATACTCTGGGATTTACTCTGAACAGGATTATATTTCTCACAAAAGTGTGATTTCACCTTTGTTCTCATGTACTTTTTGTTCCTATTCAGTAAGTGGGCTGGGCGGGGTGGGGGGGGCAGCTTTTGCCCAACTATGGCTGGTATGCCAAATGCAACTTTACCAGGATCATAATACTCTGATGTACTTTGATCACTGTTCAACTGAACTGCAGTAATATGGGGATGCATTTGGAAATCTAATAAGCTGCAACTAATATAAAATTATTAACAGTGGCATAAGAAATAATATCAATGTTAAAGCAACTGTATCAGTTGAGACTAGGCTTCCAGGCACAATTCAAAGTGCTGGTCATGATAAAGAAGAAAGAAAGATCTGGCCAAGCCTTGCTATCTGATCTACTCATCTGAAGAAGATATGTTAAGAATTCCTTCCCCACAAGCAGTGCATGTAAGATAGAAACGATGACTACAGAAAAAGTATGAACAATTCACTCCTACCAGTACATGCCGACTGACTTTCCTCATTTATCAGCCGGAAGACTCAAATCAAGGAAGCCCCCAGTTGCACTTGCATAACATTTGCCCAAAAACTTTGATTCCCAATGGAAAGCCAAATGGGTTGCTGAACACTCAGACATAAGAAGACATATAAATGACTTTCCACAAAAAAGGTGCCAGGCTTTGAGCTAGCACATCAGCAATGGACAATCCTGAATAGGATTTGCACCTCCCACGGAATCTTCCAGGTCTCTCTGTATAAAGTATAAATGGGGCATAGTATCCTCCCTTCAGCGTGACTGCGGGATCCCACGTCAAACTGTAGATCACATCACATGGTTAGATGGTCTAGACCAGTGATGGCGAACCTTTTAGACATTGAGTGCCCAAACTGCATGCGTGCGCATGCCCAAACTGAAAGGTGCATGCACGTGCAAGTGCAGACATGCGCAGCAGAAACCCAAAGATCAGCTGGCTGGTGGGAGGTGGGACACCGCAAAACCGGCAGCACGGCAAGTGGTAAGATCTTTTATCTCTTTCGTGAGCTTCTGTTTCATCATTTGCAGGGAAACAGAAGCTCACGAAAGAAATGGCAAAGGGATTTGACTTAAGAGTGATGGCGCGCGTTCCAGCAGAGGGCTCTGTGTGCCACTTCTGGGACGCGTGCCATAGGTTCGCCATCATGGGTCTAGACATCGGTATTTGAATATAGATCTTTTTAACATTTTATTTTATTGTATTATTTTCTAATCTAGATGAAATGTTTTAGATATTGCTAATTCATATATTATATGCCATATGATAAGACAGGCAGACATTACAGACAGACAGACAGACAGACAGGATGACAGCTTCTGTGGGATAGCCCCCACTCTTTGAAATACCTTTCCCTAAAAATATGTAGCACCCACTCTGTTAATGTGGGTGTTAAAGCAGATGATTGGATTAGAAGACCTCCATGGTCCCTTCTAACCCTACTATCCTGTTATGTTTAAAAAAACAAGTAAACATTTGTGTTACTATAGTAAGCTATTGCCCACCCCCACCCCCCGGTAATCTGAATTAGTACAACTATCATAAGTAATTGATAGGGTTTTTTTTACTGTTGATTTTTTCCATTTTGTTTTTGCACATACAAGTAGATAGGTAGGTCAACAAATAAATACATTATGGCTTTTACCTTAAAAGTTGGAACAGAAAGCTGCTCAAAATATGAGGAACTTTCTTCACTAGTTGGTGTGTCGAGATCTAATGGTCTATGTAAAGATGATTTGGAGGTCCTTTTATTTGTTGGATGTTTTATTGACCAGTTAATCACTTGGTACTGAGTGAGGTAGCTTTGGTAGCAGTTCATTAAAGGCTGCTGGGAAGTGATTTGTTCATTCTCAGGAGCCTTCTCAGTTTCTATGATATATATATGTTCAACAAGATCCTCCTCTCCTCCCAAAGCAGAGACAAATGAAGCTTGTGAGGGATGCATTTTTATTGGTATAGTTTTTGTATCTTGACTAGTTTCTCCCTGAAAGGTAGTAGTAAGTGGTCCTTCTACACTATGATACATTGATCCCCTCCCATAATCAATTTGTTTGGCTTGTTTCCTCTTCTTTTTCCTCCCAGGATAGGTTCCTGGGCCTTCATCACTACTGATAGGTTCAAAGTCCTCAGCAGCCGAGAAGTAGGCTTCACTATCAGCCATTGACATGCTGGAGTCCATAGAACGATACTGATGAAATGAATTTGAGTCTGCAGAAGGCGTATAAGGAAAAGAACCAAAACTTCTTCTTTGCTTTGGAGAATCTAAGACATTTTCATCACTACGGGAAACATCACTGCTGAACTGTACACCGACTGGAACAGGCTGCTTATCACCGTAGAAAGCTGCAGTAAGACTTTTGGTACTTCCAAGTCGACCAGAACATACGGATTCTTGCCGTTTCAAAGGAGATCTAAGAGGAGATTGTCCAACAGGCTTTTCTTGTAGATTGGGAGATACTGGGCTATTTGCTGATCCTTCAGCTACACTACTAGGGGAAAAAATTATACACAATGATGCAATCTGCACAGAATTCACCATCAATAACATTTATTCAGGGTTGACGTAGAAACTGTGATTGTAGATTTCTTTGAAACACAACAAAAGAGCAAAGGTTTTCACAGTTACTTTAATCCCAATTATTGGATATTGGATAACAACTGATGTTGCACACTGAGAAACTTGAAAGGAAACACGTATGATAGAAACATTAATATATGTGACCTTCCAAATGTTGGCAGAAGCTCACTTCTATTAGCCTTAGCCACCATGATTAGAAATGCAGTTAAATAACCTCCAAATAGTCATTGGCTCCCCCATTCTTTCTCTAGAAGTAAGTAACATGGTCCCCTACTTTGTTTTTCAATTCTCTCAAATCCCAAGCAGCATGATCTAACAATACAGGGTTTACTCAAATAAAGCAAACAACTAATATTTGAGAAAATTCACGTCAACATGGTAATTCTGTAGTGGAATAAGATGTCATTGAGAAGTAAATGCTCACCTTCCATGGGCATCTTCTTTTTTTGAACCTGTCAAGAGCGCCTTTTGTCCTAAGTGGTCTTCCATGGCAGAAGAAGGACTTTCCCTATCACCTGCAAGCAAGGGAAGTGCAGCACTAGAACTACTATTCTCCTCCGAAGATGATGAAGAACTATGAGATCGCAGAGGTACTTGTAAATTTAATTGCTGGGATTTTCTTCCAGATTCTGTACCTACAGTTCGGCATTCCCATTCTTTTGTCTTTACACCATTTGCCTTACCTAAAAACAATTATATATTTTGTGCTGAATTTATGGATATTAAAGATACCAATATTTTTTCTTGGTTTTTTTTTTTAAATAAATGAATAAATACATAGCATATTCTTAAGAGATACTAAAAAGTGTGACAGCCATTAACAAACCAGCCTGGTTTTTAAAGTGGAATATTTTTAATCATGAATTTTCCTATAACTCTAATTGCATGTTTTAAACAGTATGTATTTGTGTGAGCAAAGGTTTGTATTCAGTATCACTTTTTGTGCAATACTTCTGTTACATGCATGATTTCTTTAACTTGAATACGTATAATTCAAAATATGCTAATGTTTAATTAACGGTAAACTTTTACATGTTTACAGATAGATAGACAGACAGACAGACACACACACACACACACACAGATGCAAATCTTTTACCATCTGGAATTTTCGGAAGTTCCTTAGTAATAATCCATTCTCCAGGTTGCAGTAAAGACTGCCCATAAAACATATCTGATTCTGCACTTGCATTTGAAAAAGCAGAGCTACTTGATGGTGTCAATTCTTCAAACTTGAAGAAGTCTAATCCTGACCCAGGGCCACCAAAAAACCGACAGCCACCAAGACAACCACACTTGTTCTTGCTTCTTTTAGTCTTTATATTATCATCTGGCCATAAAAACCATAGTCTAGTAGGAAAAGAAGGAGCTCATTGAAATACAAAGTGAAAGTATTGTTAAGAGATATCTATGGTAACCATTATTAATGACTATCTTATCTATAACATGCAGATTCACCAATGCATAAACCTATATGAAGCAGGAGTGGAATTGTTTTAGAAATACTGGTCATCCTCACTTAACAATTACAACTGAGCCTGGAATTTTAATCATCAAGTCATTGCAGTTATTAAGCAGGTCACCATTTGACCTGACTCGATTTTACAACCATTTTTACAACAGTCTTAAAGTGAGTCATTGTGATTATTAAGTCAATTATGTAATCATTAAGCAAATCCAGTCTATCCAATGGGTGTTTTTTTGCTGTTTCAAGATGGAAAATGGCAAAAAATATCGCAAGTCAGTCACATAACCATGGGATGTTGCAACCAGTTATAAATGCAAGCTGGTTGCAAGGCATTCAAGGTTCTAAGTAATTTTTTTAGTGTTTTGTAAATTTGAATGGTTTTCAAGTGATTGGTCATTAAGAGAAAACTCTCTGTACCTCATTTAAAACAATTAATTTTCATTACAAATAACTGGATCAAGCTAACAAGTTTTTTTTATCTCATTCTGACCATAACTCTGCATCCTTCAGAAAATACATGGAACCTGGCTCATAATGAAATAGAAGTTGGCTATTTCAAAAATCAAACACAGTTCATTGTGGAATCACCAAATTAGTCATAAGCTTCTACAATTGTGCAGGATGTGGGGAGATTTCCTATTCTCTTTGCTGCACAATTTCCAAAGGTGAGAAGAGTTTGTTACAACAGTGATTTCCATTCATTCAACAGTAACAACAACCCAAATCCTCCAAAACAAATTTATTCAGTTTTTGGAAAATAAATGTTGGAGATACAACATTCTAAATAGATTTTATTTTATCATTAGATTATAATGAAACTATACTAAAACATTGCCAATAACAAATATTTTTAAAAGAATTTCATACTTACAGGTATAAAAAGATACACACATGCATAATAATAACAAAAATCAATTTTTTACATCAAACATTTATAAAACCTTTAAATTTTTAAAGAATCTATCATGCATGTTCATGTTTTCCATTCTTTCATTAACAGATCTTTTTACTAACCTATTTATTAACTTGTTTTTCTTACCTCTTTGTTCTGCTATCATGAATTTCCAAAAAATGTCTCTGTGCTTCATGCTTTGAATAGCGGTCTGCTGCTAAAGCAACATCAGCTGTGATAAGGCCAAAATTGATTGATCCTGCTTCTAGCCAATATGCCCTCCGTAGTATCGCAGGTTGAAGACTAGTTCGGCAATTATTTGCTTGTTCAATATACTGTCGTAATTGGAAGTCTTGAATGGCAGCACTTATACCTTCACCAACTGATTGATTGTGGAGATTGCAACTAGCGATGCGCACAGCACCCATCTAAATATCAAATTCAAGTAAAAGATCATGAAAAATCCTAGAAGAGTACCAACTCAAATTATTATAGGATATTTACTCCCTAGTAATAAAAATGTGATGTTCTAAATTTCTTATTTACAAGTAATTCAAACTATAAATAAACTTCACACCTATGAAATCATACTTAGCTAATAAATCACCTATATGCAAATCAGTATGTTTCTGCAATAAGTGTGAATGTATACGTGTGTAATCCACAAATGTGTTTTTCAAATTAGACATAAATGTTAATAATTATGTCTATTAAAAACAATTATTATTGCTGCTTATGCCAAAGATCTCCAAAATTAATTGTATAATAATGTCGACATACAAGAACAACATTAGATATGCTATAAAAATCTCTTTAAAATCATCCTGAAAATAAATTATTTTATTTTAAAACACTGACTTTTTAAATATTTTTATATTCTGGCAAAGAATATCAGAAATTGTGATTGTGTGATTGCAGAGGGCAGAATTACAAATTCTGTCATAAGCACCAGTCATTCAGTCCATTGTAATTTTGAATAGTAGCTGAATGAATTATTATAATCTGAGGATTACCTGTATAGAAAAATGAAGATGTAAAGTAAGACAAGTACTAATACCTTTATATTTGTAGCACAACCATGCTCAACAACGTGTACATCTGCACCATCTACTGCCAGGCGGATCATAGTATATTTTAATTCATCAGATGTTAGACAAGGGCCAGAAATGCAACTCATCTAAAGGTTGGGGGAGGGGGGAGATAGTAGTAAATGTTATCCTTTGCATGTATTCATTTTACTTCAAATAAAGACAAAGTGATACATTAAGGCAATTGAAGCTGAAAGCAGTATTGTTCTTCTAAAAGTTGTATATACCGGTAGTCTGATCAAATATTAAGCATGTAGAAGGCATCAACTGGAAATGTCCTTCAGCTTCACTGCATAAAGCTTCTGCAAATATGCACCAGTCTGACAATAGTACCGTATTTTTCGGACTATAAGACACACCTGTGTATAAGACGCGCCAAGATTTCAAAGAGGTAAGTAAGGAAAAAAAGGTTTTTGTCCTCCCCGGCCCCAAGAGCACTCTGCAGGCCTCCCAAACCCTCTGTGCATCCGTTTTTTTGCAAAAACAGGCCCGTTTTTTCACCCATTTTTGCGAAAAACGGGGTGTGCAGACGGTTTGGGAAGCCTGAAGAGTGTTTCTGTGGGTTGGGAGAAGGCAAAAACAACCCTGTTTTTGTGAAAAATGGCCCGTTTGTTGCCCGTTTTTTGCAAAATTAGAGGAGTTTTTGCCTTTCCCCAGCCCACAGAAACACTCTGCAAGCCTCACAAACTGTCTGCGCACCCCGTTTTTGTGAGAAAAGGGCCCATTTTTCGCAAAAATGGGATGCAGGGGCGAGGCTTCAGGAGGCAAAACTTGCTGCATTCAGTGTATAAGACGCACCAACATTTCCACCCTCTGTTGTGGGGGGGAAAGGTGCGTTTCATACTCCGAAAAATACAGTACTTCTTTTTTAGTCAGGAACATAAAAATACTTCTTTAAAACAAATGCTATTAATAAGTATCCTTGCTTTTAAATTTAAGCAGTACATCTCCTTTCCCACCATTGCAACCATGTAACAAACTCTTAGAAACCATCTTTGTGTTTAAAAACAGGTCACAATTCTCTCAGCTCCATTTGTTAAATGACTTTTTTTCCCCTCCAACCTCAGCTATTCTTCCAAAACAATCAGCAGTGCAAAGAAGAATTAAGAACACTAGGAAGGACCCAAAAAGATAGATTTGTTAAGAGAAAAATGAATTGGACGACACTTTTAAATGAGTATAAATCCATAAAGATTTGACAAATGATACAAGACAAATCTGTTTGCTGACATATGTTTTTTTTAAAGAGCAAAGGAAAGTAAACGTTGCAGCAATGAAGAAAGATATAGGAGTATATTAAATATGGCCTTAAAATAAAAAATGAGAGATATCTTGGCAAAGACAGGAAATCTGTTGCTATTTATTGTCAGCATTTTAAGCTTTAAAATTCAATAGTGATATAAATTTTAATATATATATAATTTTAATTGTACATAATTAATATTTAACGTATAATTAAAATTTCAACTGTGATATATTATGAAACCAGGTCAGATAAATAAAATAAAATGATAAAGTAAAATAAAATAGAATGATAAAGTAAAAATTTCCCAACATTTTTGGTACCAGGGACCGGTTTAAGAAGAAAAAATTTCTTCCACAGATCAGGGGACAGGGACGGATGGTTTCACACACAACCTAAATCCTAGGCATGTGCAGATGAAGCTTTACTTGCTCACCCACCACTTGCATGATCCAGTTCCTAACAGTCCATGAAACAGTATCAGTCTCTGACCCATAAGTTTTTAGAACAAACCAGTTTTTAAATTTAATTGCTATTTGTTTCACTTCAAAAGTTAATTATCCACATAACTGCAAATAAGCCCTATTTAGCACTAAAAGTCATATTAAGCACTCAAATAAACATAGATTTGAAAAGACTTAATTTAAATTTATAAAAGATCAGAAAACAAGTCTCTCTCTCTCTGTGTATATAAAGAATGGGTTTTTTGTGCCCAATTTTAGAAGTCCACATTTAGTGACATGGATTTGTAGCAAACCCTTGAATAGAAAAAAGAAAAGGTAATATAAATGCCGCAATTACTATCGAAGTTATTGTTTCTATGAAGTGGTCCTATAGTAACTTTTTTCATATTATCATTCTCCAATCTCATTAATCTTTCAAAAGCATTGCAACAGAGAATTATTTACATATTTATTTATTCAACATATTTTATGCATAATCCTCAATGCCTCATATAGTAAGGAGATATAAAAATACAAACCCAAAAGCACAATGGTACTACAATATAACTACAGCATAATGTTCTAAACTGTCAGATAAAAACGAGTCTACACTGATTATACAAGTCAAGGTAAAATATATTTGGTCCCTTGTCATAAATTAAAAATTAAGACTTTTTTATAATTATAACATATGCTTCTACAACAAATGGAACTGAAAAAGCAGAATGCCTTGCTAATTGTATATTTATAAAGCACATCCTCATTAAACCACTGTTCAGAAAGCCAGATTATATAGTTTACAAGAAGATGTTACCTTAGCTTCACAAAAACGACGATCAATTCCATGTTGACATATTACGACAGATTTTGGCCTTTCCAGTTGAAACTCACGACATGCCACATGAAACACAAATGTTTGTCCCCATTCAAACAGATATACAATCTGAAAATAAATAAGGACTATTGACTACACATAAATCAAATATACTCAGAAGAATATGGATCTTTGAAAAGATTACAGTTCTTGGTTTTTGCAACGAATTCTAAACTAAACTAAATTCTATATTTTTTAACTAATACAGTGAGCTATATTTCGACAGCAAAAAGGAGTACTTTGGAAATTAGAAACAGAGCAATTTCCATTAATTTGCAAAAATATAAAGGAAACTTGATGAATAAGACATTACATGAAGCTAGCATTTCACAAGATGAAAATCTACTTACTGCATGTGTAATCAATACTTTAATTCTATTGTTTTGTTTTTAGAACTTTGAAAATAGAATGGATGCATTTTCAATCTTTACATTACGCAGAAGAAAAAGAATAGAAAATATGGGCATGAAAAAGTAATATTTCTAAAGTAGAGAATACATGTTCTTCTTCTCCCTCTTTCCTGACTTTCAGGAAACACCTTAAAACTTGTCTATATCTGCTTGGCGTGCCCTGAAGCTGTTGGCTGGAAGTGACTAATATTTCTTCCTCTGAATTCAAACATTACATGGGCCTTGCAATAATAATTAACAAAAATGTTGGAATTTATTTAATATGTTTTTATACCCTTAAAAGATACCCAGAATGTGCAAATTTCTCATGGAATAAGAGTTGAAACTGGAGTTGAATAATCAAGGCTAGTAGTACTTTAAACATGTATATTATATTTTACTAATTATTTCAAATTTAAATAGATTCACTTTCAGAAAAGTAGTTGCATCTTTTTTCCAATTTAGACCAACAAGTCCTACATAAACCAAGACCCTAACCTTGATGTTATTTGAAGCAGTTGATTCTGAATTCTGAAAATATAGATTATTGTGAGATTTTAATATTCACAAATGCATGATTCTAATTTCTTTCATCTAAAAGATTATTGAACTCCTTCGATTTACACAAATGTGGCATTTGTAAAGAAAACCAAAAAGAATTTATTTTAATTACCGTGTTTCCCTGAAAATACGACATGTCCTGAAAATAAGACCAAGCCTGCTTTTGGGGTTGGGCGTAAATATAGGTCCTCCCCCGAAAATAAGCCCTCATGAAGGGGTGGGCGTGGCCAGCATAGGAGGCAGTCCTTCCTTTCCCCAGTCAGCTAGGGGCAGCTGGGCCCCTTAAAACGGACCTGATAATCAGCTGAGCTGATCCAGAGCTGTCTCTCTGTTCTCTACCCCCCCGTGTTTTTGGCGCTCGCCCGCCTCCCACCCATCCCCCTTGCCTGCAAACTCCCACCCCGCTCGCAAGTGGAGACACAATTTGGGGTGACAGGTGGGAGATCAGATGGGACACTCATCTTAGCATCATCTGGC
>JANHFT010008065.1:27334-38752 GCA_032467955.1 Pseudoxenodon macrops | reverse complement strand
CCTTGTCCACGCGCAAATGCACAGTAAAAAAAAAACGTATTTTTTTTAAAAGGCCAAAAATAAAATGGCGATACATGCGCGGTGCTGGAAACTTGGCTTCTGCACATGCGCAGAAGGAAAAAAACCCGGAAAAATATCACCAAAAAAAATCCCCCCCCCCAAAAAAAGATGCCAGCACCCAGAGAAAAGAACTGGTTCTGTGAAGTCACCAGTGGACTACTACCTACTCAGTAGAACCGGTCCGAACCGGTAGGAACCCACCTCTGCTTAGTCACCACTTCTCATAATATTGGTTTAATTTTTCTATGTAGGAGTTGCAATCGTATATAATTTTTTTTAATCCTTTATTATTATGGAAGTGTAAGGCAAAGAATATATGTGTGCTTTGTACATATTGTAGTAGATGGATGAAGACTTGTGCCTCCTCAACAAAAATATGTTCTGTATAAACACTGAATTACAGAATGAGAAAGAGGCATCTTAGACATTTGTTTCTGTTCATTTGAAGGGAGAGGGACTAGGAGTAGCACCCAGTCTCTTTCCCTCTATCCAACTGACCTCACTATTTTCTTCTCATTGTGAAGAGAAATACTGTATACAGTTATTCTCAGTTTCATTAATATTACACAGTATGCCAACTAGCTACTTCTCACATTGCAAAAAGTACATTTGTGTTGTGGGAATCGTTTCGCTTCTATTTTTATTTACATTAAAGGCTAATATATGTAATATATTTTAAGAATGTTCCTTTTAGTCCATTATTGTCTTTGTGGTTATTTACAACAACCTTTTTGTCAGTGATAAAATGTTTCAAATAAATACCTATTTAACAATTTGCATTCACAGCTTGAGACTATCCTGATTTAAAATTTACTTTAGAAAACACACAAGGAGAATTGCCCTTTAAAAAAATACTGCTATCCTTTATATTGTTAAATCATTATAGTTCTTTCTTATGTACAGATTTGGGAGGGGGGATTACAGTCCCTTTGAGAAAGGAACATGTTTCTAAAGTGTGGATTTAATCAACACTTTGTGTTTACTGGCACTTGGGATTTAGTAATAAATAAAAACTAAATAAACTTTCTTAATAATAATATCACTAACTGAAAGGAAAAGAGAGCTTTGAAAACATGAACATGCCCAAAATAAAACTTATGTTGAAGAGATGACAAATAACCTAGTACTATTTATCTGAATAGAAAACAATCCTAAATTTAGTATGCTTCACCACCACCCCATTAATAAAAGCTAAAAAAAAAAACAATGGCCAGTTTCATCATCTTGACAAGCTTAGGGACGCCAGTTTCAACTCAAATCAATGTAGCAGATTTCCTTCCTTTCTCCCTGGCTGCATATGGCAAAATGATTAGGGTTAACTGAATAATTCCTTCTCAAATGAATTGCTTGAAAACTTAAGTTATCCCTCCTACAAAAATCAAATAATCCAGGAAGGAATGCATTCCTTCCAGTGGAAATAACAAAAGCAAGTAGAAAAAATGGTTATCTGAGGTTAGATACAGTATGTGGGAAATTTAAATAGTAATACTAATGCAGTGTCAGGGGTTTTCAATTCAATTGTATAGAATGTGAAGGATGGATGCTTTTGTTTTATTTTTATAATTTTCTTATGTATGATGTACAGTGAATATGGCATTAAATTTCGTTGTACAAGGTACAATGACAATAAAGTAAAGTAAAAAAATCATCTTACTTAGTTGCCAAATATATTTTCCTTTATGGAATATTCTTCACTGATAATGCAAATCTAGTAATTGTTGAAAATGAAATATGTTTGTATGCTAGTAACAGTTCTTTCATTGCACATTTCCCTTCCTATTACAATCACACACAAAATAAGATTAAAAGGGACCTGGAATCATCTTCAGATGACATGGTATTTATTTAAATACAGTTGGATCTTTGGGTTACCGGTAATTATAATAATTTAAGCATGTTAAGCTGCTCAAATAGCTTTGAGAAGAAACTGAATATGCATACTTTACAACATAGATTTCTTACCATTTTCCTGTTGCTTTGTAGAACAATCAATCCAATTCTGCTGATTTGCAGACCAAATCATTTCAAACTGATGAAACATCACTTTAAAATTCCATGTATAGGGAACAAATGAGTAGATATCAGGAGAACTGTCACTACACCAATCTTCAATCAAGTCTAAAAAAAGTAAGAAAATATGTTACTTCAGCGTGTGATAGAATATTAATCTTAACATTTGATCATGCTGACAATGATATAATTGATTACAACAAATTATATATGATCCAAAATACCTGTGAAGAAGTTTTTTTGAGCATAAATGAAATGGTAAGTAGCTTTATATACTTCAACTTCAGTCTGCCAAAGTTGTGGCATGTTCCATGTTCGGGGATAAAAGGCGTTAATGTGAAACTAAAAAATAGATATAAAAATAGATATGGTTAACAATGTATAATTCACAACCAAAAACTGTAACAGCAAAGATAAAACAGCCATATAACGCATATTTATTAGTTTACAAATTATTCTATTAATTACCCATATACATCTAGCTGAAAATTGTCAAATGCTCTGATAACAAATACGTTGAAAGCTTTGTCCCAGAGATTTTCTTCCATAAGTAACCCACTGAACAGTGGTTTTATTTTGTAAGGATTGAAACTATTTTGAGGTGATCACATAAAGTTTTTTTACTTCCATCCATGAAAGATATGTGACTATTCAGGAAGCACTAAATGACTGTAACAGTCAACATAGCATGTTTAGTCTCCAAATATGTAGCTCAAGTCCCATTGAAGTATTTATATTTGAATACTAAACAGAAATCCAAAAGCAGAAGAGCCAAATCATTAGCCCTCTGGACAGCATTTCCAGTCTACGCTGATGAGATTGCAGGTAAATCTGCAACAGGCCCGTCCTCAGGTTTGAGTTACTAAGAGTAAAAAAAACACCTTATTTAATTTGGAAACAATATTTAATAAAAAACTTCCAGGTAATCAAGTAACACTATTTATATGCAAGTACCAAATTTGGGGAAATTTCTAATCTTTGATGTGTTTTTTCCTTATGATTATTATTCAAGAAAATATATTGCTATCATATATATTCTTCAGATATCTACAATCACTTTTACCTGCTGTTGAAGTAATTTGAAAGCAAATGCAACATAAATTATTCTGAGAGTATGCATATTACTTACAGCTAACATTTCTGCTTCTAAGAGAGTCCGGAACTGCATACTGCTAGTAGCATCTATATGTAAAAGTTGTCCTTTAATAGCGGGAGAGTACCCTAGTAAACAGAACAAATTTTAGTTTTAGGATTATGTTTCTCTTCAAAAGCATCAAAAATGTTGGAACAAATTGCTTTATACAGTGGTGTATTTCTCTTCAATAGAGATCTTTAAAGGTAGCCATCAGTCCAAAATGTTTTAGCAGATCTGCACTGAGTAAAGAACTGGATATCATTTGAAGTCCCTTCCAACTTCATGATTTTGAGGAAGTACCTATTTCTAAAATTATTTCATGCATACGATCAATAGTAAACATATAACATGAACTGAATCAATTTAAAAATAAACATTTTGGATCAAATGTCTATTTTTAATAAAGGAAAGTGATGTGAATATTACAGATACATTGTCGATGAAACTTTTTGTAGAAAGTTTTAAAAAATAAATCAGAAATATTTGTAGACTATAACAGAGAATGGCAAATCTTCAGTCATCAAAAAAAAATTAAATTATATTTTGAGAATTCACTATGTAACTTACACTATACACAGAAAACCTGAATCCAATCACTCTAATTACATTGGTAGACTAATATTTAATCAAATTCTATAAAAAGAAAATACTATACAAGAAAAATGTCTACATAAATATGTGTTGAGATATATTAAGAAACGCTGAGTTTTTAGAAATGCTAATCAATATGTAAGGGTCACTACTTCAATATAGTTTACCACAAAGAATACTTTTTTTTTTTGCTTCAACTTACCATTTTCAGCGACAGTCATGGGAATATTAATTTCCAAGTAAGAGCCTGCTCCAACATTTACATGCACTGCATTAGTTTCCTGCCAACATATTTCAGAATTAGTTCAATTACTTTTATTAACATGATGTCTTGTTTCAAGCTACTGTATCACCATAATATGTAAAAATTAAATAAAGCAAATAATAGTACAAATAATTATAAAATAAAAATTAGAAACAGAAATTAAGGACAAAAAGAACTGTATCTTTTGAGTACATAACAGAGCTGTAAATATCAAGGCTGTAAAATAGAATGAACAGATAAATCTGGAAAAAAGCAACAGTAAACCATTCCATACTCTTCCAACAAAACTAAATGTATCTGTGTGTGTTGTCAGGGTTCCCAACCAGTCTCAGGCCAAGCTTCTAAAGAATTCCAGTTTTTATTAGCTTCATGTCAGCACATTCCAAGTGAAGCCAACTCTGACCCCACGTAATTTATAGGCCGGGCTTGACCCTGTTTCCCCCCTCCCCCCAGGTGTGTCATCAGTCACATTTGCCAATGGAGCAATTTCACATGTTGTTGAGATTATTCAGGATCTTATTTTCTTTTGACCCCCGAAATATGGCCTTGGCCTTATTATCGGGGGGGGGGAGTCTTGTTTTTGAGGTGCAGGAGACCCCTAAACCTCAGACCGCAGCAGGGGGACTGGTGCCAGAGGGCCAACCAGCTGCTTCACCAGTGCTACTCAGGCCGCTGCCTTCAACAATCGTGGCAGTTTTTTTGTTGGTTCCCATGGAAACAGCACAAGGTGAGGAGGCGAGGCAGGGGGGTGAAGGGGGAGAACATGCCCGACACGCACCTGCCATCTAGGTAGAACAGCCTCGTGGAGGCTGCTCCCGCAATCCCTAGCTTGTACGCCCCCTTCTCTTAGTGGCAGCCTCAAAAAGAACAGCCACAAAAAAACTCTTGCCAGCGCTAGCCCTGTTGATCTGGGACTGGGAGAAGGAGGACTGGTGCCGGAACTCCAAGCAGTGGCTGGTGTGGGCTGTCTGTGCAGGCATGAAGCAGGATTGGCGTGGCTGGTTCTTGCCCGCAGCATTGCAAGGATCGGATCAGAGCTGCTGCCGCCCGAGATCAACAGGCCAGATTCGGTGAGCCGGACACACCGCTGCCACTCAGGAGAAGAAGAGAGAGAGGAGGCACTGTGAGAGAGCCCATTTCTCACGTTCTTCTTCACCCGGGCAGTGGCAGTGCGTTCAGCTCCCTGAATCTGGCCTGCCGCTCTCCGGACGCACGGCTGCCACTCGGGAGAAGAAGGAAGAGAGGGGGCGCTGCAAGGCTTGGGAGAAGAAGAGAGAAAGGCAGCACTCCACCCCTTACCAGCCAACTTCGGCAGGCCAGATTCGGGGAGCTGACTTCCAGATTCGGGCAGCTGACTTCCAGCTCCTGCCATGCCTGGCAAGCGGGGGAGAAGAGACGGCAAGGAAAGCCCCATCTCGCTCTATGCGTCTCGTTTCTCTGCTGTCCCATCCCTTCCCACCTGCCACACCCCCTCGCCGGCCGAGATCGGCAAGTCAGATTTGGGGAGCTGAACGTGCTGCCGCCACCCGGGAAAAGAACAATGTGAGAAATGGGCTCTCTCACAGAGCCTCCTCTCTCTCTTCTTCTCTTTGCAGGGAAACACCTTGCAATGCAAAGGAAAACTTCTCGTGAGTACGAGAAGTTAATTGCTTGCACTTGCAAGAAGTTTCCCTGCAAAGACTGGTCGAGAGAGAGAAGCAGCGAGCTGCCAGACTCTGTTAAAATGTTCGGGCACAATTTGGGGGTGGCAGGTGGGGCAGGGGATGCGTAGTTGGGGAAGGAGGCTTTTTGGGGGGGGTTGTATTTCAACGCATGCCCTGAAAAGCCTTGTTGGGCTTAATATCAGGACATGTATTATTTTTGGGGAAACACGGTATATATACTGTATGTCTACATATGTATGTCTATATTTGTGGGTGTGTATAAAAATATACTTGTATATATAAGTATATATACATGCATAGCTATGTCTACCGTGTTTCCCCGAAAATAAGACCTAGTCTTATTTTTTTTTAGTTTATTTTATTGTCATTACACCTCATACAATGAAATTAAATACCATCTTCAGTATACATTATAACATAAAAATAAAACAAAAACACACATCCTTCACATTCTATACAATTTAATTGAAACCTCCCGATATTGCATTACTATTGCACTATACAGTATAATTCAATATAGTTACAGGTCTGGGATAGAAGCTATTTTCAGCCTATTTGTTCTAGTTTTTATTATCCTTTACCATCTGCCATATGGTAATCGTTCAAAAAAAGGGTGCCCAAGATGAGATGGATCTTTAATAATGTTTTGAACTTTTTTAAGGCAGTGGGAACTATAAAGCTCTTCCAAAGAGGGGAGAGGGCAACCAATGATCCTCTGGGCAATGATATTAACCCTCTGGACCACTGTTCTATCTGCCACTATGCAATTGGCAAACCACATACAGGTGCAGGAAGTTAAAATACTCTCTTGGGTGCAGCAGCAGAAGGTCATCAGCAGTTTTTCATTCAGTTGTTTCCTGAGCAGTCTCAGGTAGTATAATCTCTGCTGGGCCCTTTTGATCAGTGCTGCAATGTGAGTGCCCCAGGTTAGGTCCTCTTTTATGATAACACCCAGAAACTTAAAACTGGCCACTCGCTCCACTGTCTCTTGATAAGCAAGGGCTGAATGTCTGCTCTATTAGTTCTATAGTCCATTATAATCACATTGGTCTTATTAGTGTTTAGAACCGAGTTATTGCCTCCACATCATTATATTTTTGGGGGGCTCCAAAATAAGTACTAGGGCTTATTTTCGGGAAAACACAAGCTCAAGATGATCAGCCTGGCTGGGTGCCATATGATCCCAATGCATGCAAAAAAGGCAGCAAGCGCATGGGGCTGATGTCTGGCAGCAGCTGCAGTTTGCTGGCCCCTTAGTCAGCGCACTCTGGGGTTGCGCAGCCCATGCAGCGCGAGTTGATTACCTGTCCAAACAGCAGATAGCAGCAAAGGCATGGGAAACAAGCACACAATCCTGATGTATCACACGGGCCGCAGGCAAGCTGAGAGATGGTGTGATAGAGTGAGTGGCCAGCCGCAGGAGGCTCGTCTTCACATCTCTCGACTTGCCTGCAGCCAGCGGAGAACATCAGGAAGAACATCGGGATCACCTGCCTTTTTGGGGGTGAGCTTATATTAGAAAAGCACCCTAAAAAAAATCAGGCTAGGACCTATTTTCAGGGTAGGTCTTATTTTTGAGGAAATGGTATATTTTTTGATCAATTGATCAAGAAAGATACACACACGCACACACACACACATATATACATACATACAAGGTACACAAAATTAAAAATACAAATTTGTTGGAAAATGCAAAACAACATAATAGTAAAATATGAAGGAATGCTTAACTACTTTTTCCCTTAAGGCTTTCTATATTGTACCATTTTCAATACTTCCAAAAATAAATTATAAGAAATATTATTTATTAAAAAACTTAACAGAAAATAATGCATGTGTTGCAACATCTAGTGTTAATTTCCCAAGTTTCTAGCTAAATTATATTTATTTACCCTATTTTTTGTAAAGAGCAAGTCAATAGTAGCATCTGCAATAATATTCATACGTAGCTCAAAAGCAAGGATCTGTCTTAGCTTCCCAGGAATTGGAACTTCTGCAACTTTCATTACTTGATAATCGGGTGGGAAAAAAAATTTCCACAAGCAATCCCTAAAAGAAAAATCCAAACAAGAATATTTTACTAAAATAAATTTCAGTCATTTATGAATATTTTCTGTAGTATATTTACAACAATAGAGCAACACTGATAATTCAGATTTTCTACATTTATATGAATTTACCTCAGGATCAAGCTACATTTTTAAAAATTTCCTTTAATGAATGAGCCAGGTTTCATGCATCCTCATCAACCACTGAATCGCTATACACTACTAATATTCCTCTTTGTGTGTAACCTTTCACTGGGTAAAATGGTATATAGCAGTGATGGCGAACCTATGGCACGCATGCCACAGGTGGCATTCGGAGCCATATCAGTGGACACATGAGCTCAGGTCCGGCGCGAGCATTTTTGGGCCTTCTGGGACCACCGGGAGGCAGGAAACAGGCTGTTCCCAGCCTCCGGAGAGGGTGGGAAAGGCCTATTTTTTGCTCTCCTCAAGCTCCAGAGCCTTTCTAAGAGTCTGGGGTGGGCGAAAACGGCCTTCCACACACCCCTGGAGGCCCTCCAGAGGCTAAAAATGGTCCTTTTGCCAACTTTGAAACAGGCCATTTCCAGCCTCCGGGGAGGTGGGAAAGGGCATTTTTGCGCTCCCCAGGCTCCTAGAAAGGCTCTGAAGCCTGGGGACAGCAAAAAAAATGGGACTTCCGGTCCAACAGGAAGTCAGCAAACGGGCCATTTCCTGCCTCTGGATGGCCTCCCGGGGGGGTTGGGGAAGGCAGTCTTTGCCTTCCCCAGGCTCCTAGAAAGGCTTTGAAGCCTGGGGAGAGCAAAAAACAGTTGTGCCATCACGTGCTGGGAGTGAGGGTTGTCATGCGCACATGCGTGGGGAGGGCGTATGAAATTATGGATGTGGGCATGTGTGTGCACTTCCCCCCGTGTTCCCCCCCTTTTGGCATGTGATGGCAAAAAGGTTATCCATCACAGGTATATTGTAAGGCAATAGTTTCTGAACCAAGGTACTTCCAAATGGAACTAACTACATAATGCTTTCAAAATCCAGGACCCATGACTCTCGTGGAATTAAAATTCAGCATTTTTTTAATAAAACATTTTATTACATAGTACAAAATATCATTAAGCATTTCTTGTTATCATTTCCTGATGTATGACTGTGCTATAGAGTTCAACATGGACTACTTTCAAGCAGGGTGGATAAAAATTGATGCTTTTTAAAAAAAAAAATTAAAAATCAGATTTTAATTTAAATCAGATTTTTTAAATTTAAATCGGATTAACATCTAGATCAGGTGTGTCAAATTCAAGGCCCGCAGGCAGGATCTGGCCATGGAGTGCTTAAATCTGGCTCATAGGTCCAGCCTGGAACTGTCAATGGACCAGCACACAGTGCTTCTGACGGCTAAAATGGCAGGCATTGTCTGCCTACAGTGCTACTTGAGGCCACATAATTGTAATTGGACAATTACAATTAAGTGGCCTCAAGTAAATGCTTGATCCGGATAGAAAACAATTAACATCCTATGTTAATTCTAAGTTTAATGCCAGATTTTACATACTATAGGTCCATTTAATCTACAATCAACAATATATAATTGACAGCCATTTCTATTTACTATCTTGAAAATTTACCTCTGCTGTTAGATCCTGTATTATCATGTTATTTATGCTATTGTATTTTTATTATTAGCTGAACAATGAAAATACAATAGTATAAATAGCTTTTCTTCTTAGAAAAGCAATTTACTATTAAACAAGAGTATAAATTTAGAAATAAAAAGTTTAGTGGAGTATGAAGAATAAGTAATAAATGTTTGCCAGTAATACCTGATAGAAGAGATAGGAAAAGGGTTATAATAAAGAACTGTGGAAAGAAAGAAGGGGGAAAAATGCATCTTGAGCCTGTGTCAAATGCCCACCATGGCCACCACCACGACCATGACCACACACACACTGGCCCTCCGAGGTCGAACACAACCCTGATGTGGCCGTCAGTGAAATCAAGTTTGACACCCCTGATCTAGATCTCATCTAGATTTCCATGGAATCCTAGGTTTCCTCAGGAGATTGTGTGTATTTTTTTAAACCATTTGTAAATATGAAATCTATGTAACACAAATTTTAGTGGGAATTTTATTCATTGCAATTCAATATTGTTGTCGACATAACAAATGGATTATATGTCAGAAGTGAACTGCATTGTGAAGTTTTCTTATTTCTTGCTATTTTTGTACAGCCCCCCCCTAAAAACTGAACATTATTTTAAGAATTCATCCAAAATAAAAAGGTTGGAAAAAATTAATATAGACCAAATTAATAAATAGATTGTATTTTCTTAATTGTCAGATGTTCTGTTACTGGAATGGCAAGTTTTATTTTTAGAAAGCCATTATATGATTTTAGAAGTTTTCTAAGAACAGCAGGAACAAATGTTTTTTAAAGAACCATAATTGTTTTTCTATTCTACATATACAAGAATGAACAGACATCTCTACATGAACTTTATTCCACATTCCTCACTTTCTCTAGCATAGTCATTTTAAAAATGATAACAGTACCTTTTCCGGTCAGCCCATGGTCCATAATTAAAGTCTGTTCCTTTGCCACAAACAATATCTAATCCCCAGCATGGTGGTAAGTCTTGCAATTTGCTATCTTCATTACTTGTCTCTCCCTCATTGCTTTCATCCGTTTCTTCTGGTACAAGACCTGTATTTTGGGAAACAATCCCCTCCAGAATATATATTCAAATATAACTTGAAGGCTTAATTAATGGATCATAAAACCAAGTACATACAGGATTAAAAGACATTTTACAAGCCTACGAAAATTAAAAGCCAGAAATATATAAATACTACCAAAAATTCTAACAAAATGTATTGAAATATTTTGTATTGACCTTGAATGGTAAGAAACTTAAGAATTTAGTCAGTAAAACTTAAGAATTTCCCAGACATCATGAGAATCAACATTTATCTAAATCCACTACTTTGCTACATTAGTTAGTATTTTCCAATTGTAAAAAAGCACAGAAGAAAAAACCTGGAAGCCTCATAGCTATATCAAATTTCACTCTTCTTGAAACCTAGATCTGTTACACAAAGAAATCCTACAAATAAACAGTCTTGAAATATGGACATACAATCCAATTTCAAATGTATTTTTGCTAATATTTTCATGAAACAATTCCTGCCATTTTATATTAGCAGATGCAATACCTAATCGGATAATGGCATAATTATAAACAGTTTTAGAGAGTTGGTTTTTTAGCTCACCAGCCCAGCTGATGGGTTGGGCTGGTGATCTAATTTACTTAAAAAGATCAGCTAGCAAACTAAGCAAAGTTTGAAATTTGCACTTTTCTCTCACAATCATTGCAGAGCAGCAACTCAAATAATTTGATGATTTAAAGTTAATTGTTCAATAGTTAAAGGCCATTATATAGCTATTTAGGATAGAGTCAAACTGGGTAGCAATCCATGATGAGAAACTAAACCATTTTTAAGTTAAAAAGCAAGACTAAATTGAATCAAAATGGGCAGAGGTACTCTCTGTAAAAAGGAAAGGTTAACTATTCTAGGAATCTTTCCAGTTCAAAACATTGAAAAAGACTGTAAGATCTTCAAAATTGTTATTACACTTAAATGAGAAGATTCACACTTACCTGGTTCAT
>JANHFT010008065.1:0-26093 GCA_032467955.1 Pseudoxenodon macrops | reverse complement strand
AACCCCCATTACTTATGTTGTTTCAGAAGCTATTCATCGGCTAAGGGGGTGCAGCCTGTCAGCCCTGGAGCAATATTTAAATTGGAATCTTCAGGGCTGCCACAGCGGTGGATGGGCAAGTTGTGGGAACGGGTGGGGGTTGTTGGCGACAGTGGGGTGTATAGTCATAACAACATTTTTCCCTTGGAAGTCAAAAATGTTCAGCCTGCACCTGGGGAGGCATGACTGGGAGTCATCTACAGTTGGGACAGTGACCTGATTGAACCATGTGATGCCCATATGGATTCAGGAGAAGGAACTTTGACTTTACTTTGGGTGAGGAAAACCTGGAGTTTTCAGATTCGGGTTTTCCCAGATGTACCAATATGACATCTCTAATAAATTCAAACTTTGAGGTAAATGCCTGCCTTGGGGTTTTGTTTTTGTTGGGGGTGTTACTTAGAACCCTGACAACTGCCACAGACTTCTAATGAAAATTTCTGACTACTAAAAGTTAACTCATAGCCTTTGTTTTTCTAGTTAACTCACTTAAGAAAACCTTTTAAAAAAAATTCAGGCAATATAAAAAATCTGTATTTTTCTCATGCTTGGACTGATCCAAAACATTTT
The DNA here is from genome assembly GCA_032467955.1 of Pseudoxenodon macrops. Taxonomy (NCBI): domain Eukaryota; kingdom Metazoa; phylum Chordata; class Lepidosauria; order Squamata; family Pseudoxenodontidae; genus Pseudoxenodon; species Pseudoxenodon macrops. The sequence goes on along the minus strand of JANHFT010008065.1, from coordinate 25,484 downwards.
TGCCTGATTCATCAATAGTAACATATTGTTAAACATATTAACATTTTCTAGTATTAACAAAATTAATGCTGAATTAAAAAAATTATTTTGTTTCAAAATAAAGATTTTAATCGAATCATTTGAAAGCATATATTTTAAAACTTTTAACATTATAAACTTCCTAAAATTATTGGATTGTGGTAGAGAAAGTTGTTGTAGCCAAACTAAATTTTTAATTGAAAAAAATTCACAGTATAATTTAAATGTTGGTTTAATTTTTTCTTTAAAAGTTCTATCATGTCATATATTCCAGTCAGTTATTAATAGTTTCCTGTTAAAATAGAACTTAAATGCACTCTGAGACTACATAGCATTATTCTTTTAAACAATATGCTCTGGTCATGATAATAAATATTTGATTGTAATTAACACTTATCTTCTGCAAGGGGATAATCCGGAAATTAAACATAAAAAAAACAAAATCATGAGTTTTGCTAGGAGATCAAAAAGTTATGCCTGGCATATAGGGAAGCACTCAGTAAGACAGGTCTCATTCCTCTATGTCACTTTATAGAGACACCCAAGACACTTCCTTAGAATTGTAAATTATTAAGATTCCTTCATTCCCAAATGATTGGATACCCCACTACTACATTATACGTTCTGTAGTTTTAACTTATAATACTTACTCATCATTTTGAAGGCCAACATATCTTGGACTTGGAACAAGCATAACTCTCACATTTTCTAGTTTTCCTTTTACAATGTGCATAAACTGATCCAGATGGCTTGAAGGTGGCTTTGTGGTATAAGTTAAGGAAGCATCATCAAAGTTAATACATATAGTCTGAGGCAGATAATGATTTCCAAAGGCTAAGCGGCCCTAATTTAAAACAAAGAAAACCGCATGTTAACTCTTAACTCTTTGGTAGCAAAACATTCTTTTTAAACAATTTTACTTATCATTTTAAACAAACCATATATATCACCTGTAGAAATACATATGAAATCATATGCATGTGCACACACATATTTGAATCATGTCAACTAAATAATGTTTCTAAGATCCAAATGAAATATTATAATGACTAGCGAAGAAAGTGATCTTCAAAAACCATAGAAAATCTAAAATGCAGATGATCAGGTTTTACTTACCGTGCTAACGTTGACTTTAATTACGGGAATAAGAGATCTCCATGAAGATGAGGGGTCATAAGAATCACTTTTTGCTTTGACACTGAAGGAAGAAAATAAATTAAGTTTACATATTGAACAATTAAAAAATAGAAGCCTCAAAGTTACATGCAAATCAACTCATATTAAGAAAATGGAACAGAACTTTATGACCACAGGACTACAGAAAAACACAATACTTGCAATGCATATATTTAAAAAGTTAAATATACATAACCCAGTGCTATAATTTATGACAATTACATTAAAACTTTCCCACCATGCATCCAGCCTTTCCCACCATGCATTAACGTTATGTTAATAATCACATTCATTAATATAAGTGTGGGATGGGATGGATGGGAAGCATTATTTGGCCAAATGTGTTTAGACACACAAGGAATTTGTCTCTGATGCAGAAGCTTTCGTTGTACATTCAAAGCAACAGAATAATGATCACAATACTAATAATACCAATAAGAAGGGGTAGTAAAGTAGATAACAAAAAGTATAATAATGTACTACGGTACATCCAGACTACATGGAAGAATATACATAGACATGGGTGAATATACATAGGCCACATGTGAGAATTAGGTGTTCAGCAGAGTACAAGAGAAAAAAACTGTCCTGTGTCTAGTTGTTTTGGCATATTTATTTATTTGTTTTGTTTTGTCAAGTATGTATAAGATAATAGATATAAGTATATACAAGATTATGAATACATGAAATGGATATGAATAAATGGGGTCATTAGGACAGGGACAGTATGCATGTTGGTGCACTTATGCATGCCCCTGTAAAGCCCTATATATTTTGGCATGCATCCCAAGGGGAGCAGTTGAAACAGTCCATGTCCAGGATGTGAAGGGTTTGTAGATATTTTCTTAGCCCTCTTTCTAACCTGCACAATATACAGGTTAATCCCTGGGTTACCAGCATTCCCTTAGCAAATGTTCTAAGTTATGTGATAGAGCAGCCCCTAGTGTTTACGAACAAACCCAAAACTACAAATGTTGCAGCACCACGGCAGTTGTTCGCCTTCACGAACAACCGCAAAGGCTCTGTAACATTTGTCCTGCCTATTCCCCTCCACTCTACACTTTGCCAAAACGGAGCTTCAACGGGGCAGGCCCACACCCCCTAGGCTCCGTTTTAGCCTGCGCAGCCCTCGCCTGGCACTCTGCCAAACAAAACACAGGTTCGGAGGGACGGGTCTGCCCCTCTGATACTCCATTTTGGCCTGCGCAGGTCTCACCCGGCACTTTGCTGGCCAAAACAGAGCCAAAAGGACGGAGGTCTGCTGTAGCTAATGATAATCTTCAAGCTTCTCCACACAGTTGCTGGTTCATTAGCTGAGAACTGATTTCTCAGCTTTTCAGAATAGCTTCTCTTTAGTATATTGATCTCTCTTTTTAATACATTCCTAGCCTGACTGTACAAAAGCCTATCTCCTTTCCTATAGGCCTCCTCTGAATACAGAGCACATTGATGAATGAACTGAAAATAACAAATGAATCAAAAATACTACTTTTATCTTCAGTAAAAATCTACAAAAGAAGTCATTATTAGAAAATTTCATACTTCCAAAAGTGTCATGTGGAAAGAAAACTTGTATTAGTGGCACCTATTATTAGAGCAATTATGTTTTTAAATACTGTAATATTTTCCCACAGATTTTCCACTTAAGAAAACAATGATTCTAAAAATAGTGACGTCTTATATAAAGCTGAATAACGAGATAATTTTACGCGAGAGATCTTAGGCCAGGGGTGGGGAACTATGGCCCATGCTGATCAGGAATTCTGCAAGTTGAAGTCCATAAGTCATAAAGGGGCCATAGTTCCCCACATCTGGTTAATCCCTGGGTTACCAGCCAGTAATCCCCTGGACATGCTCTCAGCTTCAACTACTGTAATTAGGCTAAAATATGAGCTAAAACAAAACAATTGCAGGCAGTTCCAGTAATCTGTTAAGAATATTTTCAACTGTATTATGCAAAACCTTCAAAGCAATGCCCTGCCTTATTCTGAAATGCTATATTGCTACAATGTTTAATTAATTTTGGCTTCAATCCAGACAAGAAAGAAGAGAATGTTCCACCTGGGAACATTCTTCAAATGATTTTCCAATAATCAGAAAATTACCCTGAGCAGTTCTATAGTACAGTAGCTGGACAGAAACTAGGTATCATCAATCCCAACCCATTCAGAAGTTATCTTCAGTCTACAGGAGAGGTTTTTCAACAGCCTTAGCAAGATTGATTCGGTAACTTCATCTTCCCCCAGCCCTCATTTCAGCATTTTCTAGATGCTAAGAAGGATGAGTTTTCTTTGAAATATATTTATCAATATTAAATTAAGGAGGACAATGTTTCTGTCTGTTTTGTTTTTTCATTTTATGCACTTTTATTTTGGCGTAGTCTTGTTTTGCTTTCTTTTGCTTTTATATTTTTTTCTTTTTTTTGGGAGTTTGTATTTTGATGTTTTGAATGAAGTTAACAATTGATTTAAAAAAAATAGTTTTGCAAACAGCAGGTGATATTTGATGGAGGGCAGAAACATGGCCAAGGCAAACAACCAATTTGTTTTGATGGTCCTATGCATTAAGATAATCTCTTTTGCCAGCACCATACCTGTGTCAGGACAGGGACCAGTAGTAGGAACAATACATTTTATATTGATATAGTTTCTGCCAACTTGTAGACTAGTGGATACACTTTAATTTGGCTAGGAGGAAAAACTGATAAAACAAGTATACTCCCAATCATCAACATCATCCTAGACATTGTCTATCCACTGCAAGATGAAGGCCTCTTCTGCATGTTTCCAACCAATATGGTCTTGAGCTTTCCCTTGCCAGTTAGGCCCCCCAATATTTGCTGATGTCGCCCCATTTTGTTTTAGGTCTCTTTTGTGGATGCTTTTTATCAAGTGGTATCCATTCTATGACTTCCTTAGTCCACCTGCCATCAGTTTTTCTTTTTATGTGACCAGGCCATTTCCATTTCATTACAAATTAAAATGTATTGTTGTGCATAAAGATAAGAATTTCCAATTCAATACAAAAGCTACAAGTGGCACAAAGAGCCATGGAAAGATACAATCTTGGCATCACAAGACAAGATTGAAAGACCTGCACATGGATTAGATAAACAAAAATATACAATGCCATCAAAAGAGCGAAATAATTGAAATGGAAATACTCCGAATAACTGGACATATTTTATTTAAAAGAGTGCATCTATTTACTATTTAGTTGTAGATAATGGGAGATACCATCTTAATGTATACATGCCTCAACTGTAAAGCATATTACTGAACAGGCCAATTCTTTCTAAAAAACCAATGCATTAATCAGTAGGTGCAAGCTAAATAATCACATGTTCAAATTAAGCGTAAACCACTTTCTGTACTGTATTCAAATGTCTGAAATATTATATATTTCTCCAATATGGATTTGTCATCTAAAGGACTAAAGGACTAAAATGGTTAGTATCCTAGTAAGAAGAGATTTAACTCTTAGAACCAAAGGAAGGAATCAGTTTTAAAAAGCTTTGTTGTGTTGTTGTTGTTTTAATTTAAGTGGTAAATTTTAATCAAAACGTACTGGTAAAGCAGTACAGTTAGCACCATATTCAAAGACTTATGTGAATGAACACAATACTTACCTGTCAAGATTTGTATGTGTTTGCTCTTGCCCATTTTCTCGTGCTTTTTCATCCTTTGTTTTTGGAGGAATTATGGTTGGCTCTAAACCAAATAATTCCTGAAGTTGTGCATAAAGATAAGAGCGGTTGTAGACATGAAATTCAAAATCATTCACCATGATATATAATCTTGTTTCTGCTTTAGGATCTATGGAATTAAAAGATATATATTTCATCTAGCAAACTGATTTTAACAGTCAATTCACAAACAAATGTAGAGCCATATAATTACATGTATATTATACACAAAATCATTAATTATATGCCACATACACAAGGATGACCTTCTAAAATAATTAACCAACTAATATGCATGAATAATGTATCTAATTCAGTTTGTAAACAATCACATGCATCATTTGTATTATCAGTCAACATTCAACAACAAGACTTAAAACAATTATTTCATTAGAATACCGGTTAGTAGCTTTTGTCTAGTGGCCAGCGAGTAAGATTAAAATAAAATATTAATTAAACACAAAATAGATTTTAGCTATGGCTGGAATTCTTCTCAAAGACAAATAAATTTTTTTGGGTAACAGCACTTGCTGTTACTGTGAAGTCTAAATGACTTGTTTTGAATATGTTATTTTTTGTTCCATAAAATGCTACGGAACATAAGATACACCAAGCTTTTGGGGAAGAAAACAAGAGAACAAAAAATCTGCCTCTGTCTCCCAGCCCCAGCATGTGGCTCGTCAGGGCTCCGCTCCATTGCACCCATCACTGGTCAGCTGGGCAACAACTGGATCCCGGCCTCCCATAGCCCCGCCAATCAACGGGCTGGCTAACCAGAAACGGCACTATTGTTGTCTTTGTGTCTGCTGACAGCATTCCCTGACTATTGCCACCACTCGCCACCGCCACCACTTACTACCACGCCCTTTTGGCCTCCCAGAATATCACCAATCAGCTGTTCCAGGCAGCGGGGATTGCCGTTTTCTCCTGCTCGCCTTTGCCGTGTGAATGGCAGCGGCAATAATCCTCACCACCTGGAACAGTTGATTGGTGGTATTCCAGGAGGATGAAACCAACTGATAGGCAGTGGAGAGAGACAGCTGCAACAGGCGTCCTGCACAGAGGCCGAAAACAGGACATGAAGAGGCCAAAAATGGGGGACATGGAGGCCAAAAACAGCTGAAGGGTGTGCACAGTGGATGGGCGGGGCTTCGACAATATTCACTCCATAAGACACAGATATTTCCACCCATTTTGGGGTGGGGAAGTGCTTGTTATAGTGCAAAAATTACGGAATATGTTTGCTGACTCACACACTTTGGATTTTTTTGCACAGAAAAGCAAGATGCTTCTCTCTGTCCCTTGTTTGTGCATCTTTATCCATTAACATGCCATTATCCTAAATGGCTAGGAGGGAGGAGTAAAATGATTAGTTGATAGAAGATATATGGGCAAACAAATAAAAGCAAATAAAGGCACCCAATGTCACTTTCATATGTATTTTTTATGCATTTTCACCTACAACCTCTTATTTGCAAAGCTACTATGTCTGGAATGTGGCAATTAGCCTCAAGCACATGGCTGTGCCCACTTCACCGCAGTCCCGCCACAGCCAACCCAAGGCAGGCAAGCAACCTCGGCCCAATTCATAGCGTAGGGCAAGTAGCCACGGATTCCAACAACAAATCCACGTACCGGAGAATGGGCCACTGCCTTCCCATTCAATGCAGTCCCACCAGCTTGGCTTTCCAAAGTGTAAACTGAAAAGGTAAGAGATCAAATGTGTTGCTTTTTCCTGGCAGGAAGCAAAATAATATGATTCGCTGCGCTTTGTGTGCAGAGATCAGATCAGATTTGATAAGGGTAGTGACTGCAATCCCAAAATTATTTGGACTCTGAACATATCACTGCCCTGATGTGATCACTTGGGGGGGGAGGTGGAAAAGTAGGAGATGCCTGAAATTTCTGGTGGATTTCAGTATCAAGCATCCCCCCCTCCCTCCAGTGATCACATCAGGACAGTGATGTGTTCAGAGTCCTAATAATTTGGGGATTGCAATCACTGCCCTGATCGAGTCTGATCTCATTAATTCTGAAAAGGAGACATAGGGAGAATTGAGAATAATTTATTTATGGTCTGGAAGTACAAAGAAGTAAATTGTAATTCAGTTTAAAGCTGCTGTGAACTCTGTAAACATCTTTTATTATAGAGAAAAGCACTTAGTTTTATAACATAGTTAGAACTTAATCTTGTATTATTGTAACTTAATCTAGTTTTTAAAAAGGAGATTATCTTGTTTGGGGGGGGGGAGAAAGGAGAAGGTGGAAAAGGAGAAGACGCCCAATATTGATCCACCAGAAACATTGTCCTAAGATCAAAGAAAATATACGGACTAGGAGAATAGTTGTATGACAGACCAGGATTATTGATTTGGGATTGCAACATTTGTTGCAAACATCTTTCTGCACATTTTCATATGCATAATGTCATTTCATCTAGTTCTACCTGTGCAGGGCGGAGTGGAGGTTGATATATTTTTTCCCTTCTCTCCCTCTTTCTTTCGCTGTCTCTCTGAGAGAATCACTTTGTTTAATGTTTTCATTTTATTTTAGCTCGCTACAATTACAGAGAACACCTTGGAGAAGCTTTCAGGGTGTGGCTGACAGTTCCTTTTCTGAGAGGGTTCCTTCGCATTTATCATGCCTCTTCCTTGGGGGTTTGTTATGCAAATGTGGCTGAAACTGCTAATTCCAAAGTACTTCATTTCAGGTTCCTTTTCTTCTTTGTAACCTGACAGGAAAGTTGTCTTTAATTTCAGCACTACTTGTCACTCGGATATTATGTAAACTTTTCTGACATAGTCTTCATAACGCAGGAAGCCTGATCCTGAAACTGAAAACAAATTCCTGATTTCTGGATGTGCTTGGAAGGACTCTATTATTAGCCAATCTCTCCCTTTCAGAAGCACCATGCATTTTTGCCCACCCACCCACTGCCTTGCCACAAATCTGTAGCATGAGCCAAGGGGCTCCCTGCAAAAGTTTGGAACCTCTGGAAGGCAACAGATGGGACCACCTGAATTGCTCTTCTGGTTTGCCTTCTCCCATCCCATCCATCACACCCATCCCAGTCCCCTACATGCAAAGTGCAGCAGGTCATATTCTGTTTCTTGCCAGGGAAACAATACTGCCCCCCCCCCAACCTTTCCAGTTTCCACTTCAGGAAACTGAGCCAGCAGGACTGTGCCCAATAGGAAGGCATAGACCCACCCTTATGCACGCAGAATGATTGCCAGGATGTGTGGCTACTTGTCCTGTGCTGCGAATTGGCCAGGGACAAATGTCCCTTGGCAAATTGCCTGGGATGAAGGTGTGGGGGAGGAGTGCCAGCAGAAGGTCACCCGTGGTAGGTGAGCGGCGGGGGGGGGCACAGTGAAGTGGGTGTAGCCATGTGCCTGTGGCTAACTGTCCTAGATGCTACTTTGTCTTCTATACTGTATCCCCATCCATTTTATTGCCATTTTCGTGTTTATTTGATGTATAAATTACATGTGCAGTCATGATTAGAGCTAAAGCATTAAATAAGATTGGAATGGCTCCTGTGTTCCACTTAAAACATTATAGAGTACAGGCAGTCCTTGACTTACAATAGTTCATTTAGTGACCATTCAAAGTTACAACAGCACTGAAAAAAGTAACTTATGACAAGATTTTTGCACTTATGACCATTGCACCATCCCCATTATGATCGTTGCAGTTTTCTGGAGTCATGTGATCAATTTTTGCGACCTTCTGACAAGCAAAGTCAATGGGGAAGTCAAATTTCCTTAACAGTCATATTATTAACTTAAGGAATGCAGTGATTCACCTAACAACTGTGGTAAGCAAAATGGGTTAACAAATGTTTTATTCTGTAAAACATTTAAGAGAAATTTTGGCCTCAGTCGTGGTTGTAAGTCAAGGATCACTTGCACTACAGAAGGTCTCCCTTGCTGTGCCAATTAAAATACCTATGTGATTAAGGCGGACACAATCTCATTATATACTCAAATCTTATGAGATTTTGACATCTTATCTTGCAAGATTTTGACTATTTACTAAAACCAACGTAATTAATTTTATTTAATATGAAATTCCACAAATTCAGGGGCATATATGTTGCTGTAATTCATATTTTGTATGTTGTTCTTCAAAAGTTTTCAAGAATATTAATTATCAGCTTAAATGAAAAGGTCAGGAAGCACTGTTACATGGCATAATGTTTAAATGGTAAAAATTTATTGTTATAAAATTAGAAAATTAAAAAACTGTACATGATTATAAAAAATAAAGTAGCATATCAGTGATTCACATATTTTTAGCTTCATACAGTATGACCCAATTAAACATAATTTTGTTATAATTAACTCATTATTTTTCTTTAAAGACAACCTTATTACTTATCTACTCAAGAGACATGAACTCCTTTGATATTTCAATAAACTAGGTCTCTTAAACTACATTATATAACTATCAGTTTTCTATGTATTCTATAATTATCCAGAAAGTAGTAGAAAATTTACTTTTTCCCTAAAAACACATAACAGTACTACTGCACACAAATCATTTTGAACACTTTTAATTGAATAATTTTAGCAAATTGTTTATTCACATTCTAACTATACACAAAGAAGAAAGATATCTTCAGAATGTAACATTTTCAACTTTAGAGATACAGCAAGATAAATAAATAATTCGTCCTTTCTAAAAAAGCACAGTGAAACAACTAGCTTTCTAGGGCATTTATAACTTATAACAAATTAAGCCATCCAAATAATTAAGAATTATGACAGTGAAAATTTATCCTTGTTATTGGCCTGATGTCTAATGGGCTACAATGTAAGGAACTAAATAATCTCTCTTTTTCAAAGAATCCGTTTTAGAGCAATTGGTTTCTTTCTTGATTATGACCTCTGCAGTTTTTTCCAACCAGAATTCAAATGTTTGGAGATACTAATTTTCCTGATGGGAATTCCAACTATCATAGCTCCCTCCATATTTAGGATACTTTTCAAAACATCTAGTGAAATGATTTTAGAACTATACTAACTAAATTTTTGCCCTCCATAGGCATTTTGTTTTTTAATCTTTCTTGCACTGTATATCCATAATAAAGAACTCTGACTATTTAAAACCATGCTGCCCTTTGGAAATCACTGCAAGCTAAGATAATGCAAGTGAACATAAAAGTACCTCCAAAAAGCATAGATTACAAATGATAATTCACTAATTGGGAAATAATGCAACCACAAATTCAGGGAAGCATTAAATGAGAAAATGACAATCATCTTTCTCTAATAGGCTTAAATACCTACACTAGGCAGTTTCAAAATATTTGACTTTAAAATACATTTATACAACTTTTTCCCCATTTCATTGCATACCTACAAATAATAATTTATCCTGTGGAATCATTTATTTACTACAATATCTAGCAATATCTCTCTAAATGGCAGAAACTTACCATGTTGCTTCTGCTTTGGATTGTACATCTTCCACCAACGAAATATAATAAATCCATCTTGGATTCTAAAAGGTATTTACAGAAATAAGATATTTAAAACAGCTGTTAAAGTGTACCTATATTCTATGTGCAATTAATAAGAAATTGTTTCAAATAACACAAAGGTAAATTTATCATCCTGTTTTCGGAATCTGAAAAGATACCAAAGAGCTGAAATACCAAAACACATGCATTCAGAACTTCTTTCCAATTTGTTCAAGAACCTGAGCTTTTCGACCCAAATCTGCTCACAGAGTTATCTTTATAATTTTCACTAAAGTAAGGAAGAAGGGAATTTTCTATGCTGATTCTGCACCTATCATGAATTCCTGGATTTATAGGTAGTCTTCAACAATTGAGCCCAACATTTCGTTACCAAGCAAACATTTGTTAAATGCCATTTCTTCTTGTTAAGTTGCTCTTTCTTCTTGTTGAGTGAACCTGGCTTTCCCATTGACTTTGCTTATAAGAAGGTCGCAAAAGATTATCACATCAATTTAACAGCCTATCAGATTTTAGTTTCATAAAGTAATGTGACATTATTGTTATGTCCCTTACCTTTAACCACTCCAAATAGATTCTCTCAACTCTGATAGATCATGGATATACTGAAAGTCTAGCCATTCATGCTTACATTTCTATCACTTTATAATTACGTTTTTAATTTTAGATTATTTTGTGGATCTCATTTTCTGATCTTTTTTATTGAAAAGCTTCATGTTGCGGGTCAGTTGCACCTTTTCCTGGATCAGGAAGCTCACAAGTCACTCATGTCATAATCACCTCAGATTGCATTACTGTAATGTGCTTTACATATGGTTGCCCTTGAGAGCATCTGGAGGCTTCAGCTGATGCAGAATGCAGCAGCGCAGGCAAATATGTGTGCTTCTAGAACAGCACATGTAACATTCGTTATCACCTTTAAAACCATTCATGGCTTGGGATGAGTTATCTCAGGGACTGACTCTTCCCAATTACAGTAGCCCATGCATTAGATCTGACAGAGAAGGTATGTTGCAGGTACCATTTGCCAGGGACCTACATTTGGTTGGTTCCAGAATTGGGTCTTCTCTGCCATGGTGCCCTCTCTAAGGATCATTCCCTCCGCCTTGAAGTCAGGTTGTCCTTGTTATCATTCCAGAAGTCCCTCAAGGCCTGACCATGATGCTAAGCCTGGGGTGGGGTGGGGTGGTTTCAGGGAAATGGAAATAGATGGCTCCATGGTGGTTGATTTTTTAATAGTGTTTTTTGTTTTTCAAATAGTTATTTAAATTATTAAATTTAAACTTAAAATTTTTAAATAGAACAATTCTCTATTTTTATAATATTTGTATTTTATATATTGCTGTGTTATTAACTATTGTACGGAATCATTTTTTGTGAAATGGGTGGCCATATAAATGACATTAACAAAAAGATATGCATAGGTTAGACATCTCTACTATCCCTGCTCTTGCGGTTCACTGCCATTAATAACTATTGCAACAGATCTGCTAGATTATGGCGATCCAACTCTAGTAGGATAACAAATTATACTACATAAGGAAATCTTATTTCCTTAAATTTACAGAGATAGTCCCTTTCAGAAAATTTTGCAGTCACAAAATATGTACCTAACTTTTTTTTTCTTTGAATTTTTTTTCTTATTATACCAATGATGAAAATATAAATGAAGATGTTATATTCTAAACAACATTGGGGCCTATCTTTATCTATATGCAATGCTATAATGAAAATAAAACTTAATAAAGCCGTGGCTGTGAAATAGTATAAATGTTAAGTACCTAATGGAGAAATCTTCTGTAATATAATAGATTTCACGAACCATGATTTTTCCAGACAGAACAGAGAATGAGAAGGATCCTGCAATAAAAAGGTTCCGGTTAAATCACAGAATATCAAGGAATCCTTTAAATTCTCAAGATGTACTTCCCTACTATTCAGAAGAATCCAATTAAAGCATCCCAGAAAATGAATATATAGCTTCTTCACAGTGATTAAGAGTAAGATTGGGTGAACAGTTTAAAGATTTCCCCTATCCAATCAGGACCGACTCAAACAGGCAGTGCTTTCTCACCAAAGTGGTCCCTATTTATCTACTCGCATTTGCATGCTTTTGAATTGCTAGGCTGACAGGAGCTGGGGTGAGCAACTGGAGCTCACCGTTACCCAGCACTCGGATCTTAAACCCAGGCTGTCGGCTTTTCAACTGACAAGCTCAGTGTCTTAATTTCTGAGCTAATGTTAGTCTTAATCATATGCCACTATCAATTTTAACTGCTTTCCTCAGCTCTCTCCCTCTTCCATAGTTTTTCTCTTCTTGGATAATTTTGAATCTCTAAACGCTGCACTTACTGTGCAAAGTGTTATGTGGGTGCTGATTTCTTTTGTGTCATCCTACTGTTTGTCCTGAGCAATAAAGATTGTTCTTTACTGGAACACTGATACTGAACAGATTATAGAAGATCTAATAGGAAGGGTGGAATGGAAACATCCCATCTCAAGTAATAGAAAACAAAAATTAAAGGTACAGTTCAATTAGTTCTAATGTAGATAATGGGTGGATATCATCGAAGCCCAGGAAACTCAATTTCCAAGCTCAAGCACAAACTTTAACCTCTCTTTCAACCATGCTTCTAAAAGGGAAAGGAATGGGGAATTCCATTTTGCATTTGCTGTATCTTCTTTCTTAAGGGAGGGAGAGAGAGACCTCTTTCTCTTCTGGCTCACAGGCAGATAACAAAGCCAAAATTGGAATAAGAGATACAGGAAATACCATCAATATAAGAACTAGCAGAAACTACTGTATGTAAGAATTAAAATATTTATTTTTACAGAAAATGATGATGTAGTGCTTTTATGTTCCCTTTTTGGTCCATTTGAGAATAACAAAAACCTTGGTTTAAAAACCATTCAAACTTTTAAAATGATTAGTTGGTGGAAAGAAACTTCTCAAGGAAGGAAAAACTTTTTCCCAAACAAAATTAATACTTGATTCAACGAACACTCCCCAGGAAGATATTTTCCCACACACTCATTTGTTCAGGGGTCACTGAACATTTAGTGTTCAAATTACTGATCCCCAGAGCAATCTATTCCATTCGCATCCCATAACTGACATGATGTATTACCATGCATGGACATGCAACTGATTGGGTTGATTCCTCTGACTCCATCAAGCAGAGGCTCCTATGTTTTTTCCTTCCTACTGCATTATGCAAAACTGGTGAGGCCATATTCAGTATACTGCAACCAACTACTTTGTTCCAAGGAAGAATCCCTTACTACATATGTGTATTCATGAAGAAAAAACTGGCAAAATTTCCAGGCCTTCCTAGTTTATCTAACTGGGGAAAGTGTACTAAAGGTAAAGTCCTTTCAATGTGAAAGGCTAATTTAGTAAAGAAATTCAAGCCTTTTGTTATGTATATCAATGTTTCGGAAATGGTTAGGAATCAAAGACACAAAATAAGTGTGACTTCAGCGGACATTTAGCCAATAATGCATATACACGCAGAGAGTCAAGATAATGAAACCAAAGAATGGCTAAAAAAGTGACAACTTGAATAATTTTTCATAAAACAAAATGTAAGTTTCTAATTCACAATAAGCTTTATACACGTTTTTAGATTGCTCTAAATTTCTTGGATTTCCAGGAATTGAGCCTCATTCGCCGGGCTTTGAGTCAAACAGGAAAAACCTGCTCTGTTCCTTCCATTAAAATACAGATAGAATATAATAAAATCTTACAGGAGAGAGAGGGAAAACAACCCAGTACTGAATGATTGCGCGAAGTTTATGTTTCTGGACTTTCATGGTCTTTTTGTTTGGAAACCTCTTTAAATGCAATATTCTCCCCATCCAATACACAGTATATATTGTATGTGCAGTGACTCAAGATAATTCTTCAGTGTAAAAAGCCTTGCTAACAGTCTATGCATGACATGAGTACATCCACAGTCCCTGTTTAGTCAAAGGATGCCATGGATGAATCTAATATTTTAAATTATATTCCCACATTTGCAATATATAGGATACAGCAGACATTTCAGATGTGCAACAGCAGCCCAGATTTTAACCACACTATTGCAATGTAATTTCAGCACAGGATTAATCTTTTCATCACACTGATGATAATAAAATAATTGAACGTATTTAAGTTTTTCTCTTGCTGAAATCAATATGTAACATATTACATAACAAATTACATAAAATATGTAAAAATATATAACACTGACTAGACTTTTTATCAATATAATATTACGAAAGTGATTCAGAATATACTGGCATTTCATGTTTAAATCAAGCTCACTTACCAATATGGATATAGCCATCTTTATGTAATCTGTTAAGGATCAATGTTAAAATAAAACCAATGTTTCGGGAATTGTAATAAGTTAGGTAAATAATCCAGGCACAGGACAAAATTGTAGCTGCAAAACAAATATTCATACTTTTAGAGCAATGGAAATTATGTTTTCAAAAAGACAGAAATGATACATTTGTAACTCTTTGGAAGTGAAAGAGATATGGACTGCCACAGACTCAATGGGAAGCAATATTACCAAATTACTTATTGGTAAATGGGTTCTTGTAACCAGCCATATGATAGCCATTTTGCAAGGGTGCTCATGTTCCATTCCTAAAATTCCAAATATGCTCACTGGCACACAGTGGCTGAGGACACACATCATTACCTCCCCTCCTTGCCCCACATTACCTCCCCTCCTTGCCCCAATCTCATGTGTGTAATAGCTTTATAAAACAGTTTCACATAAAGCTGCACGGTATTATTTTGGAAGGGCAATGTCAATTGGTAATTATACTTTTTAAATAGCTTGACTGCCTTAACAGAAGCTTTATTCTAACCAGATTACTGCAGATAATACTATATTTCAAATGCTGTAATTTATTTTGCCTAGGTATTGACTATGTTCTATACTATGCACTATATATGATCCAATAAATGGTATATTCATATAGATATAATTATTTAAGCTATTACAAGACAAGACAATGTATATAAAGAGAAAATATAAAGCAAAACGTGTTTTAATGTTTAAATTGCAAGCTGATATAAAAATGAACTTAAATAAACTGAAAGATGGAAAATTAAGAAACTGCATGAAACTGTATTTAATATTCCACTAACTCCAGTTTTGAGATTAGTAATTAAGTTCTGTTTAAAATCACCCAAGATAAAATCAATGTTTTCGAAAACAACATGTAATGTATAGCTGCTGCCAAACATTTCATGTCAGATGAGATAAAATAAATTAAATATTGGAAAACATAAAAAATATTTAACAAACCAAATATTACATACCAACAAGGAGCCAAACAACATTTGAGTTATGTTCAGTGAGGAAATTTTCCAACTGAGTGATACTGGGAACAATGCTAACATTATTATTTCTGTCCATTCTTAGAATATTGCAGCCGGATCTAGATGACTGTGAAGAGAAAAAATAAATGGAGCATCATTTTGAAAAGTGCTGTTGAAGTGATTTGTTTGAGATAATGTAAGAGAGATCAACCACAAAATTAACCCACAAAATGAATGTTATAGCCTTTAAGAAGCTATTTCTATAGGATGGCAGAAATGCTATTTCATTCAGTATGATAGTGGAATATACATTTCACAGCAAGAAATGGAATGGTAGGTTATTCAAGTAAAAAAGAGTTAGTAACAAGGTGAAAATGATTTCCTTGCTAAACTTAAAATACATGTTACATTAAATATGTGATCACCTTTCATATTTAAATATCTTTATTTTCATTTTTAAAATACAAGTGCTAAAGAGTCTCTGATCAAAACGAGTTAAAACATTATTTTGGACCTTGACATACCCAAAGAAAAATCACTTCCTAAAAACACCTGTTATTCAATTAAAAGCTACAATCAATTTTTAAGTACACATTTCTTCAAAGCCTGCTACAGCAGACACCAAGAATCTAATAGTAAATGAAATATTAACACAATTTTTAATGGCACAAACTTTTTTAAACAGGAAACAATACTAATGTTCCAAACAAGGTAAAGTAGGACTGTAAAATTTCTCCTGCAACAGAACGCAGGAGTCCTCAAACTCCAGGTCACAGAGCTTTATAGGTGGCCTGTTAACTCCAGCTGCATAGCTGGAGGTAAAAAGCAAGCGAGTGAAACTGAACCACACACACACACACACACCAGTCTGTAGAAAATTTGTCTTCCACAAAACCAGCCCCTGGTGCCAAAAAGGTATGGGCTGCTGCTCTAATAAACTAGTGTATTAGTCATTGCCACTCTGTTGATACTAACTTAGTAGGACCACCCTATAGTATACATGGTCTAGTGCAGGGGAAGAACCATAGTATGCAATATGGAAGGGTGGAAGTGGTAATTGCTGTTTGTTACTGGAGCAAAGATTGGAAATTGAATATGCTTTCTTGCATTTTATTTTCACTTTTTCCTTTCATATGTAATCTCTTCCTTTTTCTGTTTCTCCTTCTATGATTCTGTAATTTTTTTAATCTTTCTAAAATATTCTTTTAGAAGAATTTAATAGCTTTAAACATTTTCTACAATTTTACATGTTCTAGTAAAAAATACTAGATCTGCTATTAGGGTGGTGGTAATGAGTACAGTAGACACTAAGAGGAACCTGAATTACTGAATTAATAAATTGAAACATGAACTGGGTTTATAATGCACCCCTACTGTATTCTTCTGACAATTCCAGATATATGGAGATGTAACTCTCAAAAAGGTGTTGCAGCACAAAGACTGAAGGAGAAGCAATCTTCTGTCTGTTGGCAACCCCTTGGGTTTTCCCAAAGCCTTGCTTTCAGTTGGATCTTAACTGTTGCAGCTCTGCAATGAATGTTAACATGGTTCACATTTCAAAATCAAATAAAATGAAGTGAAGTGAAGTGAAGTGAAATGAAGTGAAGCAAAGTAAAGTAAAGTAAAAAACTAAAGTAAAGTAAAGTAAAAAGTAAAGTAAAAAGTAAAGTAAAATATAAAGAAATGAAATACCCTGTTTCCCTGAAAATAAGACCTCCCCAGATAATAAGCCCAAATCAGGCTTTTGAGCGCATGCACTAAAATAAGCCACCCCCAAGAAAATAAGCCCTCCTCAAAACACAGCAGCAGCCATGAGGTAACCACTTCCTGCACCTCAAAAATAATAAGACCTCCCCAAAAATAAGGCCAAGCGCTTATTTCAGGGGTCAAAAAAAAAAAAAAGACCTTGTCTTACTTTCGGGGAAACACGGTAGTAATTATCAACTTCAGGTAAATTACGGTAGGTTATTAATTCAATTTCCAACCACAATTTAAGATTTTTGGTTTGATCCAAAATCTTTATCCACTTTGAATGGTTCAGAAAACTATTTATGGTATGTACTAGAGTTTTAACTCTCTTATTTGTTGTTATTTTTAACCATTTAGTTGTGTCCGACTCTTTGTGACATGCTGCCCTGTCAAACACAACTTCTGTCAATTGTTGTATGTTCAGCTCTACATCAGATTTGATGTTATCAAGCTGGCATGTTCTTTGCTTGCCCCTTTTACTAGAGCAAGACTATTGGTCTAACTAGTCTGCTTTTTGTATTTATATCAATATCTCTGCTTTTTCAGATCTTATTCATGTTAACCATTGCAGTGTGGCCTAAGGTTATCCTGCATTTCATTTCAGGATTAGAAATGCCATCTTGAACAATTTTTGATACAAGGAAAATAAATTCTCAAACTAATTCAATTTTCTCCATGTTCATTTTAAAAATCTCAATACACCTGCAGCTGTTGTCATTTTCTTTGTTTTCTTGATGTTGAGATTCAATCCTACTTTTTCCACTTTTGTTCTTGATTTTCCAGATAATTTTTTCCAAGTCTTTCTTATTTTCAGCAGATAGTGCTGTATCATCTGCATACCTCAAATTGTTTATGGTCCTTCCCCCAATCCTTCCTCACGATCTAATTTCTATAAGGTCACTTCAGCATACAGATTGAACAAAAGGTGATAAAATACATGCCTGTCTAACTCCCTTACTGATCCTGAACCAGTCTCTGTCACCATAAAGTGGTCTCACTATTGCCTGATTAGTGTAGACCTGATGAATCTGATCAGATGGGCTAAGGCAGTTTGTGCAAAGCTGCCCATAGCTTATTGTGTTCTACACAATCAAAAGCTTTTATGTAATTGGTAACTCTCTTATACCAATTTAAATAACTCTAATTCATTAATGCAGCATAGCTCCTGAGACTAGTATAATCTATTAATGTGTTTGGAATAATGCAACTGAAATTTCATTAATTTCTAACAATATATTAGAATATTTCTTTTTTATTTATAATAAAAGATTATGCTACATGAAAAATTCAAGTCAGTTTTAGATATACCCATCAACAGTAGCTCAGGTAGCATTTTAAAGAAAATAAGGGAATTCATGGAAAATAGAATTGCCATGAGACAGGAAAGCTCAAATTAACTTAAGCAGGATATTCAGAAAACAATTTCCACAATTCCTATCCAACTAGGATTTTATAATATTGGGGGGAGGGAGTTGAGACTCCTGTCAACATTATTCTTGAAAACAGTATGCTAGATTAGATTCTAATATAATAGTATACATTTTATGTTCTTAAGAAATCTATTAGTTTCCATCCCCTCCCCCATGCCATCACTTTGCTGAATACTTAATTCCCAAGGCACTGTCTTTTTTCTTATCTTCTCATCTTTCTTACTATCTTCTATTGTTTTCTTATGATTTATCAATTGTTTGTAACTTATGATTAATGACTGCAACTATGCTTTATGACCTATGATTTATTATTTTCTGTTTATATGTACACTGTGAGTTTATGCACCGGAGACAGATTCCTTGTGTGTTTGATGGCACTTGGCCGATAAAGAATTCTATTCTATTATTCACTTACACAAGCATCCTTCCACTATGTCACAGATCAAGAATAAACTTATTTTATTCTATTCCAGTCATAATGGAAAGAATTGGATAAATTATACAAAGAGAGAATCATAAAATGAAAAATGAGAGATTAGATTCTGACATAACTGAAGTATAGAATTCAGTAACATCTCATTGATTGTCCACATTGACAATCACTGGAATGCATAGTTCATTTTGTAGTTTTACAACTGCTTTAAATTGCTTTATATCTTTACATGATAATATTTTCACAGCAGCCCAAATATAATAAGATTAAAATGATATTTATAAAGATACTTTCAGCCTTTATATTTAATAAATCATGGTTTTTTTTTGGTTTTTTTAAGTCTACATTAATTAAAGCGATGTTTTCACTAGAGGAAATTATTTTAAGAGTCTTTAGGCTACATGTCATTTACATACCTCATTTACTTCCTTTTTCTATCAGGAACATACAGTATTAAGATAGCTCAACACGGGAGGAAATCTACTTAGCTATGCAAGGGAAAGCAGAGAAAATAAGAGTTAGTTATCGTGGAAAAGATACTACTTTAAAAGCCAATATGTATGATCAAAGACTAAGATACACCACATTTTAAAACATTATGGAAAATATATTTTTATTTATTGGATTGACTCTCAACAGCTTACAAATTTTCTGGAGGTTGTGTTTATTATCTTACTCCAAATGTGATTAAAAAAAAAAAAAGAATATTGGTAAATAATTCCATCTTTTTCCAACAATGCAAATCAAAAGAAAACAATTAATCTCATTTATAAATGTAGTTCTACGTAGTTCAAACATTAACCAATGTGGAAATATTATTTACCTGAACTTTCATTATCCAAAGTTATTCAATCAACACCAAAGCATCAGCTATCTCTCTGCTTGTCTTTGATTCCAGAAAAGTTATGAATATACTTTGAATCTTCAATAAGTTGCACTAAGATTTTTTGTTATTGTTAGATTCTGTAAGCTAACCAAAATTGTGGTAGATAAGGACAGGATATACATTTCATAAATAAAACAATAAATAGAAGATGCAGCTGATTTAACGGGGAGACTCATTTCCACAAACTTTTTAAATATTCAGCTTTTCTTGCTTTTTTTTCAACTCATTTGCAATGTTGGCTACAGTAAGTGCAGTATGGCAACCATATAATATCACAGTGTTTCATGTCATGATGATCTATCAGATATGTGCATGAGATGAACTTTGGATCTGAAGGCATTGTGAACAGTTCTAACAAGCTATCATGCTCGCAATAGACTGAATGATTCATGTTGTTCTAAAGTTGAACTTCAGTGAAATTCCGCACCTGATCTATTTTTCCTCAGAGAGCTGCAAAAAGTGGCATTATGGCAGCAACCAGGCAAAAAAAAAAAAAAGCTTTAAATCATTTACTTATTCAGCACTGTAAAGAGGGATCAATAACTGGATTTTAATGAGCTACCGCATTATTCTTAAAGTAAACTTAGCATTTAATTTAATCATCATCACTTACACTATCAAAGTGTCCTTGTAAGAGATGCTGAGAGTTAAATCAGTAGTACAATCTGACAGCTGGTTCACAGAGTAATAAGGTGTCCAGCAGCTGTTTCCAAAGCACTTATATATAAATTTATATAGACATTTCTCTTTGGAATGTCAAACTACTTACTGAAATAGTTGTGAGGTTAAGCTAACCTTTTCCCAATAACTCTTACTAATCCAAATCTCATTCCTTATTGACAATTAGTTTCCCACAGCTAAACCTCACTATAGTATTGTCAATCTCTTTTTCTATAAGTGGCAATATTTTTGGAACTGCAGTGATTTATTTTCATTCTGTGATATATAATTCTGTAACTTTGGAATAATATTTATCTTTACACTTCATTAATAATGATGAAGAATAAGACTAATAAATTCATATTTTTTATATTTATATACATTTTTCTGGGGGGGAAAACAATTTTACCATATTCAGGAAAGGGGCTTCCATTCCACAGAAACTCCTTTTCTTTTGTACAGTAATATTTCAATCTGTCCCAACACATATACAAGTTATTATTTATAAAATTATAGCCAACTCACTTTCACAAACTTTAGACACCTAATATAGTATAACACCTTCACAATAAATTGAAATCAACAATATTAACAAAAACTGAAACTGAAAAAAAGCCCACCATATCATGGGGCCCCATTTATCAAGCCAGCCATCCCCAGAATTATAGCTTCCGTCATTTGTGGTACCACCACAAACCATATCACCTCCCAATGGCTACCCATCTCCAACTGCACTCCCTCAGTGACATGGGTGGCGGGTGCTCCCCCAACACCGACCCCTCTACCTGCTCAAATCTGATAGGGTTGGCCATCTCTACCACTACCAACCCCAATTGAGCCACAACGGTGGCATTCATTAGGCACCTGGTGCACCCGGAGTCTATTAGCGCCCCATAGGCCTGGCCCCCCTCTTTGCCCAATTTTTTCCCCTCTTTCTTTTTCTCTTTTATTCTGAAACTGAATTAAAATTTAAAACACAAATCGATGTTAAAAATGAAAAATGGCCCAACATAATAAAGATATTAAACCTAAAATGCTGTACAGAAAAACCAGATTTCTAACATTTGCTAAAATGTTAAAAGTGTACGATTAATCTAAATTTATAAAAAAGTTTTTTTTATAAATCAGAATTTACAACCATAAATAAAAAAGAACCCAAACCTCATACCTATTTCTTTAGATATTCCCCCCTTCATTAAGCTATACCAGGATTATAAAACATTGTTTTCCCCAATCTTTCTCTGAATCTCAGCAGCAAAGTGCATCATCTCCACAGCGACCCACACCTAATCCTATTTCCAAAACTATAAAATCTAATACCAAACTAGATACCATGCAGTAATCCTCAACTTACGACTGTTCATTTAGTGACTGTTTGAAGTTACAACAGCACTGAAAAAAGTAACTATTTTTCACACTTCTGGCTGCTGCCCCTTGATCACATGAACTCAGAGCTTGGCAACTGACTCATATTTATGATAGTTGCAGTGTCCTGGGCTCATGTGATCACCCTTTGCAAACTTCTGACAAGCAAAGTCATTGGGAAAATCAATATGGATTCACTTAACAACTGTGTTACTAATTTAACAACTATACTTAAGAACTATTGCAAGAAAGGCTGTATAATGGGGAAAACACATTTAACAAATATCTCACTTAGCAACAGAAATGTTGGGCTCAATTGTGGTCATAAGTCAAGGTCTACCTGTATTTCATAATAAAATCCTTGAATAATCAAAGGTCTTTTGTATATTAAAAAAATCTTAAGTCAACATTAAAAATTTGAAGTAGAATAAGCCTTGTTCTTCATCAGCAACTGAATCAACTACTTCAGATTCATGGAAGCCTCATTTACTCTCAAGTAAAAAGAAGCCAGTTCTTTCTGAAGTATATTATAATTATAATTCAATACATTTCTCAAACAATATGCATTCTATCTCAAAAGAGGCAAACAATTCAAAACAATTCCACTGAATTAAATAGTTTACTGCAAAGTAAAGCAAGTGTCCATGGTAAATCAACTCTTAAAATATACTACAATCTTAAACATACTTGCCATTAAAAAAATTCCAATAAAAGTTTTGAGGAAACACTGCTACAACAATTATATTACATATTTTAGAATGCAACGACTACTCCTGCTAATATATGGGAAGGTGCAAGATCACAAATGAAATTATCTGTAGCCAATGATATAACTGATACAAGATCCCAGATATTACTGTCCTATGCTCTATTATAGTCCAATATACTTTCATTTTAAACTAGAAAAACCTGTTTTGTTTTTAAACCATTATATTTAGCAAAATCTTCCATTATTTGTCAGAATTCTTTTTCCCCTCTTATAATAGTATAGATATTGATTTGCTAGAAAATCTTGAAATATGATGATACACAGCCACAATAAATTTGGTTTAATCTATGAAGAAAATAAATTAAAATATTACTGTATTCTGTTACCTAAGAACAAAATACCATGGTTGAAATATTACTATATAGTTATAATGTTTCATTTTAAACATGGCATTCATTCTTTTTTTTTTAGTATGCCAATTAAGTTTAAAATGATGATTAAGATTGTCGTCTTCTGCTTTGATTATTCCTTTTGTTATTCTTTCAATAGTTGTTTTATTTGATGCTTTGAAATTTGTAAATTATTCCAGTGCAGGCCACCTTAAAGACTGTTCTGAACATGTGGCAATGTATAAGAAAATATTTTAAAAGACAATTAAATACAATTGTCCAGCTGAAACCAACCAAGAAATTATTATCAGAGTCTGGGAGCAACTTTAATTGGGTTAAATATTATTTTATGCATATAGATACTATTTATATGGGTGCAGTGTTGACTCTGCCCGGCAAGTCCCTGCAGTTTCCTTGGCAAGATTTCAAAACTGGTTTGCCATTCTCTCCTGTGCAGGACATTCCTGTGCAGGAATGAGTGTGACTGGCCCAAGATCATCCAATTTGGCTTTGTATCTAAGGTGAGATTAGAACTCCTGGCCACCGTCTAGCCTGATGCCTTAACCACTACACCAAACTGGCTCTCTTGTATAGATATCAGGAATCCCAAAATGCTCAGCTGTTGAACTTTCACATCTCCATTAACTTGTGTTTCACTGAAATCAAGACAGGATGATATACATCCCATTCCATACACACGGTGCATAGCTAAATTCACATTTCAGATTATTTTTCTTTTTAAAAAAAAACACCATGTGAAACACTCCACTATATCAGGTATGTTTAACTTACTGCTTTTGACAGTGCTTCGAGAGACCTGAGTGTTATGGGCTACAATTTCCATCAATTCCAACCAAATTGGGAAATCTGGTCCAAAACTAGCCAACCGACTATTCAATAACTAAATTTTAAAGCCTTGATTTCAGTCTGGCTGCCCGATTGCAAGAAACCACACACCGTAGACCTGAACCAGACAACCAGAATACGCTCAACGGGAGCAGAGTCACCGTAAATGACTTCGAAATAAAAGCACGACGCGGAAGGGCTTCCGTCCCCTAGGAAATAAGCCCCCATCAACGCCACCAAACCAAGCCACCTCTTTTCAAGCGCAGCCTCCCTTCCAAACGACCGCGTGTAGAAAACGAGCACCGCACAACGAACTAATCCAGAGGAGGAGGAGGAGGAGGAGGAGGGAGGGAGGAGGATTTGAGCTACCTGAACGATCAACTGCGCCCTGTGCAAAGCAGCGCCCTGACCGGAGTGTGGGAGTGGCCGGCGACCGATCGGGACTCACGATCTCAAAGGGCAAAAGCAATAACCGAGCAGCCGCATCGCGTTCGAGGATCACCCACCCCGGCCCTTTAATTAGGGCTGAGGATGGGGAGAGTTAGCAACGCCTCCTCCGCTCGGACGGACGGACGGAGCCCGGGGCATCTTCCTCTTCGCTACCACCGGCGCCCAATCTCGTAAGAGAAAGGCCGGGGCCGAAGCCTAGAAAACCTAGGAGACGGCTTTGCCGCTCCACCTGCCGCTGCGCACCAAAGGCGGCTCCGAGCAGCCCACGCGAAACGGCCCAGCGCCGAAGCTCTCCCCGCTTACCCCATGGTCTACTGTTTACATCCAACCCCTCTGCGGTTCTTTACTACGAATCCGGAACCCGGCGCCTCCTCCCTAACCGACGCTGCCTGCAAATAACGGCTAACTCCACCCGGGCCTGCCTCCCAAGTCATTCTGCCAATCCCAGGGACCCTCTCGGATTGACCGAGCAATGGTAAACAGCCCGCAGTCGGAAGCAGAAGGCGGGCAAAGAAACCGACCTCCAGCCAATCGCGTCGCACGTCAACCTTGAAGCGACGCCTCCGTGGAATGTTGATGCGACGAACGTAGGAAAAAATAAAGCAGACTTTCTCAAAAGCCTCCGAACTTCCGAGTCAACTCAGACTTTGCTTCTTTGGCTCGCTAATAAGTTGTGGAACGTTCAGGGAGTGTGAGTGAACTTTGAATGGTCTGGACTGAAGGAAGCCTTTAGAATAGAATAGAATAGAATAGAATAGAATAGAATAGGAAATATGGAGTAGAGTAGAGTAGAGTAGAATTTCTTATTGGCCAAATGTGATTGGACACACAAGGAATTTGTCTTTGGTGCATGTGCTCTCAGTGTACATAAAAATACAAG
>JANHFT010008064.1:21470-34286 GCA_032467955.1 Pseudoxenodon macrops | reverse complement strand
AAGGCGGCTGAGCCCCCCCCTCCCAGTAGTCTGTGGGATTTAAAATTATGAATTTGGTGATTTCTGAGATCTAAAATAGATGGTATCTGGTTCAATAGTAGTAACTGCAAGAGGGATCTTAGAATCTAGTGGACAATCACTTAAATATGAGCTAACAATGTGCTATAGCTGCCAAAAACGCTACTGCAGTCCTAGGTTGTATTAATAGACATATTGAATCAAGATCACACAAAGTGATAATGCCACTTTATAGTGCCTTGGATAGACCACATTTGGAATATTACAACCAGTTTTGATCTGGTCATGATGTAAAAAAAGATGGTGAGATTCTAGAAAGTGTGCAGCTAAAAAGATGATTAGGGAACTGGAGGCTAAAACATACATAAAATGGTTGCAGGTATTGGGTATGCCTAGTTTAATGAAAAGAAGGATGAGGGCTGATATGATAGCAGTGTTCAATATCTAAGGAACTACCACAAAGAAGAGGGGAGCCAACCTATTTTCCAAAGCATCTGAAGACTGGACAAGAAAAAATGAATCGAAACTAATCAAGAAAAGAACCAACCTAGAAATAAGGAGAAATTTCCTGATAGTGAGAACAATTAATCAGTGGAACAACTTGAAGTTGTGATTGTTCCAACACTGGAGGTTTTTAAGAAGATATTGGACAAAATAGGGTCTCCTGCTTGAGCAGGGGGTTGGGCTAGAAGACTTCCAAGGTCCTTGCCAACTCTGTTATTCTTTGAAATATGTTAAATAAATAAACTTTGCATTATGGCTTTGTGTGTCAAGTAATTCAACCAACTATAAGTGATTCAACAAACCATGATTAAATAAATTCTGGGTCATTTCCTTGTATGAACCCAGTTTTATTTTCAGCCTTTAATCATGTGATGCATGCACCACTGCAGACTCATTTCAAGCAATGCTTTTGTCAGGATGGCCTAACCTTAAGGCTAAATGTTTCTTTCATGACATAATCTGCAGATACCAAGATTTGGGAATATGTTTATTGCAAACATATCCATGTGAGAATAGCTGAGTGGCACCTCATGATGGCCAATTCATTTAAATATCACCAAGGACAGGAAGGAAGTAGTATAAAAAGAGGAAAAGCAAGGAAAGTTAAGAAGACAGGAAAGAAAAGAATTAGCAATTCTAAGTGGAATAAACCTGGATAAGGTATAAATCCATCTCCTATGTCCATGAAACAAAAGGACAGAGAAAGAAAATAAAAAGAGTTATGGAATTCTGCCTTTACAAACCTTGAAGTATCTTCCCTCTTCAATGATAGTGTGAGAAAACTAGTTTTATTTCTAATATAATGTCTATCCTTATAGTCCTTTTCTGCATGATCATTTAGACTTAATTTTGAGTTCAAAATAGTAAAATCCCAAAAACGTTATACCATGTGCTTTAAAAAAAATAAACATCTAAACTCTTACAAGACATTCAGCTTTTATGTCAATTCAGTTGAAATCAGACAAAAAGCAAAAATAATCGCAATGGCATTCATAACTATCAAAATGAAGAATCCATATTTTAAAAGTCTTATTGGTCTGCCCTAATTAAAATAAAATTATTAATGGCTGGATGCTGGAAAATTAAATCTTAATCTTTAGTGCTGCAAAAAAAATATTTAAAATATATATTAAATAAAATAATTTAGATTATATTAGTCATAAATAATACTTTACTTTTTAACATTGAAAAAAATCATATTAATTATACTAATATAAGGCCTTTAATAGCACCAAGGAAAAATTAGATTAGAAGAAACAAAACTTGACTGATCCAGATCATATATTTTGGAAAGGTTTCCCACTGAAATCTATATTATTTCTCTGAACATCACCTTGCTACTCATATAATATTTTATCTTAAAGGAGGAAATGTTATAAGAAGTTAAAAGTAGAAATACAAGGTGAAAATACGACTCTGCCTAGAGAAAAAAGAAGTAAGTGAAATAACAATAAAAGAAACCCTTTTTCAAGAAATGAAGGAAATAAATCAGAAATAATTAAGACCTTTGCTTGAGGCAAGATAATATAAATCAAATAAAGCCCTAGGTTGCAAAGAAAATTAAATTAAAAGGCCCTTCTTTGTACCAAAGATTTATCATTCTTTAAGCCCTGTAGGGCTGGAATGCTGTTTTTGTTTTCTAAACACCAAATAGGTACAATTTTGTTTGCTTCTTTCACTTCAGACTTCTTCTTTTTTTAAATAAACATCTTACATACATGAAACCATACAAATATTTTGGTTGATTTTTTAAATTTTGTTTTTCTTTTCAAATTGAAAATTTTCAGTAGTTTTAACACCTAATTGCAATCTGCTGTGGGAAATCAGCTTGACAGATATATTATTGAGTCTGCTTAGGCCTGGGTTGTTTTCATGCAGTTGCCACTATGAGTTGCTATTCACTTAATAGTTTAAGTAACCTGTTTTGATATATATATAGACTTCAATCATTTGTGATTAAAAGCAATCCATGGATCACAATAATAATACATAAGCTGTACTCTACTTGTATACCATCATACTCTACAACAATATATACAACCAGACGGTTAATTAACTCAATTTCTATCAAGAAATCATAGATAGATAAACTGTAGATATATCAATTTATAAAAAAAGGAAAAAAAGGGGGACAATATTGGAAAATATTCAGTTTTAAATACTTTTATCTTTTATTTTCTGTTAGAAGGAATTTTTTTAATGTAGGTTCTAAATATTAATAATAAAACACCTTGTCACATAAGTGTTTTAACATACGATCACCATCATCCTAGAAGCCTTTTCATCAGTTTAGGATTTTTTTCACTTTCAAATTAAACAAATTATCCGCAATCTGTTTGTATTGTGTTATTTATTTATTTATTTGTTTGTTTGTTTGTTTGTTTGGTTGGTTTGTTTGTTTACATTGCATTAACCTATGTGCATAGGCTTTGATTTTAAAAAAGCCACACAAAAAAAGATAGAGCAAATAAAACTTTGCCAGAATTATTACTTAAATGCAGTACAATTATACATATATACATACATACATACACACATACACACACATATGTTTATGTATAAGTTTCTCTCTGTGAATGTATTTATACTGTAAATACACAGCAATAGAACAGTAATGTGTAATAAGCCATACAGGATGAAACCAATTACTGTGTCCCTGTTTCCTGTGGTCGATATCAGCAATTTTGCCATAAATAATCTTTCCCCAAATAATACCTCTCCATTGTCTCTGATTGGTTGTCTATAATGTACCCAGGATATCATTTTAAAAGAAGTGTTCCAATGCTAATTTTTCCTGTAGAAAACTGTTGCAAAAAAGTGCCAGTACCTAAAGTTGATAGAAGATAATAGATAGGATAGAAAAAATATAGATAAATCTCACATGTGCCCTGGGAACAGACAAACTATTTAACTAAAAGGGAAACATAAGAAATGCAAGTCTGAAGGTTTCCAATGCAACTGAACAGCGAAGATGCAGGCCAGCCGGACATAGAGAATGAAAACAACTTGATTATTCTTTATGATGAAGTATTTGAATTATTTGAGTTGGGTTAGCTAAAGAAAACAACAAAGAATAGCTCAATCTGCTTCGCTTCAAAATAGCTCCCCAAAGTCCTTTAGTGTGGGGTGTTTTTGTGTGGGTATGTGTACACACATATCACCCCAATTGTCAGACAATTCCTCTGGCTCCTCATTAATTTCAGACCCCAGTTTGAAAATAAGCCTCAATTTATAAAAGCCTCAGTGGGCTTTCTCTATCCCTTCTTTTATTCCTCAGCACATCTGACATGGCCCCTCTTCCCTTTCCCTCCAGATAAGATGCTAGTGTGATTAAAAGCTCATGCTTCAACTGTGCCACCATATCACTTAGTTTGTTGGTTTGCCAGTGGCAGTGCAAGCACAGATTATTAATAGAACAGCTCATGCTGTCAGGAGAGAAAAGAAATCCATAAACTAAAGGAAAATCTTATGTGGGATCTAAAGCCAAAGAGAAATGATATGTACCCGTGCTTTTCCTCTATATTATCTCTAAGTTTTTGTTACATTATCTCTAACTATAATCAAATCAGTAGTGAAATATCATTTGAAATGTTGTCATTGTTTTAAAAAAGGGCCTTGATAGTTGTGCTAGTCCAGGATAGAAGTATTTTTGTCCTTCAGACCTTTCAGTTCTGGGATGTCTAAAACCAATATAAAATAATACATCACCTGAATGGTAATAGTGTCTATGTATTTTAAGAAACAAAGACCACTGTGCTTCCCTGAACACATCAGTCTGTAAGTTCCTCAGACATTAGCAGTTCTTTTGCAAAGCTACCATCTTTGAGAATCAGTTCTTCCATATAGGGCTTCTCTATTTTAACCATCAGTTTTTCTATGACTATTTTTACGTATTAACATTTTAAGATTATGTTTCCTTTCCAATGCACTCAAACATAAAACCATAGAGTTATGACTTCATGAAAACTAGAACCAGGATTAATTTTCTGATTGTAAAGCTTTGACATTCTGACATATTCAGAAGCAAGAAAATATGATGTTTTATCCTGCCCTATAGTGCCCATTCAGCTGTACCATGCTTATTAAAAAAAACTGTGCCAGCAACTATCACAGATACAATGCTGAGTGGAATATTTATCTTTACATGTGATGACCAAGAGCCACTAAAGAGCTTCTGGTTTCAATTACTGACTCATACACAGTTGCTATGGTAATTCACAGTTTAATTAAGATCAAGAGATAATAACAGTACAAGTATGCAAACCAAGCAGACTCTGAGACATTTGCCTGAATGATTGGCTTTTATTATTATCATTATTTATTTATTACATGCCACCTATCTCATGATTTTATGTTACTCTGCAATTTTAAATAGAAATACAAGTCCAAGATCAGTCCAATGATCCAAGAGTTGGTCAGGGTTATCAGCCAATCCAGAGATCATGGGTTTAAGGTTTCTTACACAAATAGGATTCACAGGAATATCATGCAAGAGCAGGGGATTCTGGCGTTATTTCTAGCAACAGGAATATGAGTCAGAGGTTCCTTTAAATCAGGCTGCAGCCAATTGTCACCAATCAAGAGTGACTTGCTTGGCAAGGATACTCATAGAACATTTTGCTCTGCCCTACTCTCTACTTTCCAGGTGTGGGGACTTGGAGGCCTTATATCATCAACCCTTTGTGGTGGCTGGTTTTGATCAGCCTCATGTGGCTCTTACTTTGTGTCGCCTGAGAGTGACATTCCATAGGTTTACGTGGACCAACTTCTTCATATTCAGAATCTGATTCCTGAACCTGGGTCATGACACAGACAGATTACTCTGCATTTTCAAGAAAAGCATCATGGACCCTAAGAAAGAATATTGTGACAAGTAAAATATTGACTGAAAAATGGTTGGATGGAACCATTAGGGACAAAAGCACGTAAGTAATTTCCTTTTCCCTTCCTAATCTTTCTTTTCCTCTTTGTACTTCACAGTTAATAAGTTCAAGGACTGTCTTCTGTTCTCAGCAGCAGAAATGTGTAACTTTTTCTGGCCTATGGAACTCCATTGACTTTTACATAGCATACTGTGGAGACCATACTTCACAAATGGCCATAATGAACAAAAGATAAATCTGAAATCAAATTGAGTTAATATTATTAGTTATGAATTGTATATTAATTTTTTCTTATTTGTCATATAATTTCTTACAAATTAGTATCAAGTTTCAAATGGGCTTGGGATCGGTAACTCAAGAAACTTTGAACTAGACTCAGGCTGTGCACCTCTATGATGCAAACTTTTACAAAGGTATCAGTAATATCAATTAGTTATCAAACTTTTTTAAAGCATTAAATAAATAAGGTAATTGTAGATTAGCACAATATTTCTGCAAGCCTTATCAAGAATTTATCTTTGTGTAATAGTCAGATGTTAACATTGGGCTGAAAAATGTGTGCTCAGAGTGCAGCTAGTTTAATGAACGTTTTCCTTCTCTTTCCATTTTTCCTTACTTGATCAAGCTTTGCAATGAAACAACACAGAATATATTTTGACAAAGAATTCTCAAACTGTACCCAAGAGAAAGCAAGGTAATATGAAGCTGAAGAACCTTCATCCCATGGGAAATTGCACTATTGGAAAGCATATACCCAGCCACAAAAGGAAAGAAAAAATAGTGCAAAATAAGCAGCCAGCCTCATGACAAATTATAGTATGATTGGGACAAATTAAAGGATATCTTAGGAGAAGTTAAACTCTGGTACATGTTTTCCAAGTGATGAAATGGTACTCTCAGATACTATTTGTAAGTTGTGCATACCTAGTTATTGTTTGCTTCAAATGACTCACTTCTATTTGATGTTCACAAGGGAAAAAGATTATTTTAACACACCATCACCCTTTGCCCATGTCATAGGTAGTGAATGGGTTTTAACAAAATAACCAATAATAATCTATACAGTATCTTGAAAGAGTGTTATACTTGTTTTCCTGCTACAAACATGTATTTTTCCAGAAAAACAATATTCCATTTATTTTCAAAGCACACTGAAGCATTTTTGCAGGTTGCATTTTGTTAGCTCCTTAATTCTGTCTCTTTATTTCTGTGCTAGTTTCACTTAAAATATCACTAAGGCATTTAGTTCTCCTCTATACAAAAAGACTAAGCTCTTTATTTTTGAAGTCAACTCTTTCCTAGCTATAAATCTTTCCCTTTCTTGATACATTTTAGAATTATTTCTGTGTTTGATGTACTTGATTTATTTTAACTTTTAAAAATTGTTTATGTGTGTGCATCTTTAAGTCAGTCTTGACTCCTATCTACTGACTAGACAAAACCCTGCAGTTTTCTTGCCAAGGTTCTTTGGAAGTGACATGCCACTGCCTGCTTTTTAGGGCTGAGAGAGAATAACTGGCCCAAGATCATTCAGCTAACTTCATGCCTAAGGCAGGACCAGAACTCAAGGTCTTCTAGTTTCTACCCAGATGCCTTACCCCCAAACTTGCTGTCTTTAAAAAGTATTACAAGATGTGAATTTTCTGTCCCATGCAGATTATGATAGTAATTTGAGATCTGGGTATTTTTCCTTTGTGGTTGGGCCTTTTGCAAGAATATTCTGCTAGAGACACACTCTTCTCTCTTCCTTCTTACACATTAGGATGCTAGAGAGGACAGATCACTTTTGCCAGAATTTATTGCAATGATTTTTTTAAATTAGATTGAGGGCTATATACAATCTGAGGATTGTGAGTTCTTTCCTCTCCAAGGGTTGGATACACCACAGGTAACAAATCTGTACAAAATACATACCTTCCCCAATTATAGGCTGTTGCTAGGTATCAACTCCACCCTCTATGCTTTATAAGGTGATGTTGCAAACATGCAAAATATTTCTTCCATATGCAGTCCTTCAGTACTGATATTAATTTTTTTTTGCAAATCCCAAATATATAATTAGAGTATATCTTAAATAATTCAAAATAAAACATTTAATGTTAATACTTTTTTATTTAAATAATACATTAATAGATGTCTTTTATTTTGGCATGTAGAACATAATCGACAGCCAATCATTTTCCAGACAAAATAAAACACTTATACATATGTTTTCTCACTACATAACCATATTATTTTAATTTAGACCTTTCAAAATAGTCTGCAATTTATTTTCAATAATGTTATGAAACAAGTCAGAAAGTGCAGCTTTTTGACATGCTAAATGCTATAGATGTACAAGACAGAAAAAGTAACAGCTACTATATGTATATAGACAGATAAATACATAAAATAAACCAGATGGATAAGAAAGTAATGAGAGAAAAGCAAACATTGACTTGCAAGTCACAGCTAGAAATCTCGAAGAGACTAAATAATTTCAAAGCAGAGAAGACAATTTCAGATACTGATATTGTAAACTTGCTCCCAGAAAAAGACAGGGATTTTTACACATGTATCCATATTGTTATAGTAATACAATGGTTCTCCCCCAAAAAAAGAGAATCAGAATGTTCTCTTTTTGTGATTACAGCAATACATGTATAGGATCCTTTCTCACAGCTGTGGCAAACATGGCCTTCATGATTGATATGCATGTTAATAGTAGGCCTAATCTATGCTACCATGTGGCACAGTTTTGCATTTTTTCGGTATGTCACGAAGTTCATCTAGTTTGCCTATGAGCATGGCTCAATCAACAGAGGAATTCAGACTGAATTTTACGCTTCTGAAAGAATAAAGTCATTCTGAAAGCTGTGTCTCCTATTGTTCACTAAAGGTCATATCTGCCATGGTCCCATGAATTGTACTCATTAAATGATTTTAGTATTTTGTTGTGTATCTTACAATAGTGATGATGACCCTTGTGATACCTGAATTCTCATTATATTTTTATGCTTTATCTTAGCAGCATAACCACGTTCAGATGTTCTACTTTTGAAATCCAAAGCAACTCTAGTTATATGGCTGTGCAAGAGAAATATTCTAAATTTTAAAAAATTGATTGTTTTTCTGATATTAATTCAGCTTCAGTAATTTCATTTTCTATGACAAGTTCATATTTACAGTTTGAACTTCTGCTTCACTGTAATTTTTAAAGAACATGTTACAAAGTTGTTTAAAAAGTATGTATTTATTTATTTATTTATTTATTTGCTTTTATTTAGAAATTTAACATTACCACCCACTCATTCTCAGTGACTGTCTGGGCGGATTACAAAAAATAAAAATCTAATATATAACAAGAGCCAAATGGTTCTAGAAAAGAAGGGAAACTGATATGCTTAATAAAGACTTCAGATATAGATCAACTTTGTAAATCAAAGTCATTCTGAGATATTGTATTTGTGGGCTTTGGTTAATATATCTCTGGGCATAATTAAAATCTATTTAGATGACAAAGTAATTACTAAGAAAATCGCAATCATGTAAAGAGTATTACTTATAAAAGACTTCTAGTTGTTACTTCTTGTTTATAAAAGACATCTAGTTCCAGACTCTGTCAGATCTTTTAAAAATCTACTTAATCAGGGGACTGTGATCTATTTATTGCAATAAATGGGTTGGATATAAACAATCACCAAGTAAAATGAAAATTACCATTGAACAGAAGCTAGTTCAGCACCAGTTACTATAGCATAGTCAATGTGAATACTCATCTAAAATCAATATATGAAAAGGGTTTGTTTTCGGTGGAAGGGGGTTTCAAATCAGTTTTGTACTCCTGGCAACTGACTAATGGATTACTTTCGGCAGTTATATTGGCAAGATTTTTTTGTTGTGGTTTGCCACTGCTTACTTTCTAGGACTGACTGAGAGAGAGTGACTGACCTAGGCTGGTTAGCTTTGTGCCAAAAGCAGGACAAAAACTCTGGTTTCCAATTTTTAACCTGATGCCTTAACCACTACATCAAACGCCTGAGCATGGGATTGGACTAGAAGACCTCCAAGGTCCCTTCCAATTCGTTATTGTGTTATTGGAAATAGTTAATAAATTGCTTTTTGAACAAAACATCCAGAAGGAAAGATTTTACCACAGAAGCTATATTCCTCCAACCCACAGTGAAAGAAGATTTATATATGATGAAACTGGCTGAGGTTTAAATAGTTAAAATAATAAACCAGAGAAATGACTTGGATACACAGATATTACAAATTAAGGCAAATATGCATGACCCAGGATAATGTTGCAGGATCCAATCTAGGAAGGTCACTAGGATTGGGACACAGAACTTAACTCAGAAAAGTGATTTGGATAATTTTCTTACTTTGGATTTACAAAAGTAATGTGCCATACCTATGAATGAATTCCTCAGAAAAGGAATATTACCTAATTGAAATAATCAAGAACCTTAAAATTACAGTTTACAAAGTGGGTCTACTTGATCAAGGTTAGACTGTATATGATCTTTTCTTTTATTAAGAGCTTTAATAGATTTTTCTTGACTGAGTAAAAGGCTTTTAAGATTTATTTATGAGTAAGATATAGGAAGAAGATAGTTTTGTTTTGTTATTAGAGAAAGTGATAAGTGATGCTATTACAATTGAGAGGAGATTAAGAGAAGATAATAAGAAATTAATTTGTGGGACATCATTTGAAGGGATTAAAGATTCATATTTTCAATTTGTTGTTTCAAGTAGCACTTAATGGAATTTTTCTTGATTAAATTTGAATGATGAAGTTTAGAGGTTTGTTTATAGATATGGGATAAGATATGGGAAGAAGAGTTTTAGAAAAAATGACAATGCATTGTGTAAAGTACAGGAAATAATTATTAAATTCAGTTATTTCTTTAAAATATATATGCAGGAAAAGAGGGAGAGTGTTATTTCTGATAGGCATTAATGGATTTTTACAGATTAAATTTGACAGATTATTTGCCAATAGATAAATGATGAGATATGGGGTGAAGGGAGTTTGGGTTGAAATTTTAGGATGATGTTAACCTATTGAAAAATAACTCTTTTCCTTCTCTGCACCAGCACAGAGCAGTAGCTATGGCTTTTGCAAATGGAAAAATGCTTCCAATTCTTTTCATAGTACAGCAAGGAGTGGATTTCCTCAGCAAAGTAATAAATACTTTTGAAAGCTAGTGACCCTTCCAACATAAGCATTTAAAAGGTTACTGTGCAGCTCCCATTCTCACATATTTGCAATAAGTTATGTAAGTTCTGTGCAGAATCAGTATGGTAATGGTTAATTTGTTAGACTGGAATTGGAGATAACCAGGGACAGAAATTGTATGGGTGACTCTGTTGCAGTCTTTTTCTTTCAACACCAAAAAAGCATGGCTGTTGAAAGAATAGGAGGAAAGAGTGCCACACATTGATGATATAAAATTATTTAATACTACTGGTAATTCTGTTGTTTTGCAAAGTGATCTCGACTATGTGTCTGAATGGTCATCCATTTGGCAACTTCAAATTTTGATTAATAAATGCTCTGTCTTACATATTGGTAAATGTAATCAGATTGTCAAGATAGGTGGTATTGATCTAGCAGATGACCCTCACTTTGTTAAGGACCTATGACGATCTATGTTCTAGGCAGTTTACTGACTCAGCATATTGCTCCCAACAATCTGGGTCCTCATTTTACCGACCTCAGAAGGATGGAAGGCTGAGTCAACCATGAGCCGATGGCACTTGAACTGCCAAACTGCTGTCAGCAGAAGTAGCCTGCAGTACTGCAGTCTATCCACTACGCCACCACGACTCAGACAAATCCCATCTGAGCTAAATTTGGTTGAGGTTTGCTGGAGGTGGTGCAAATGAAATGATGCAATAAAGGGGCTTTGGGCAATTCCTAGTATGGCTTAGGGCTAATCCAGGGGTGGGTTCTAACTTACCTCGCTGCTGGTTCGCTGCCTCCCGCATCGCGTGGGCGTGCCCATGAGGCACATGCGCAGTAGAAAAAACAAAACAAAAATTCCCCCCAAAAAAACAAAGGCTGAAAACAAGATGGCTATGCATGTGTAATGTCGGAAACTCAGCTTCAGTGCACGCGCAAAAGAAAAAACTGAAAAAAATCCCCAAAAAGTTTTTTCCCCAAAAACAATTTAAAAAAAAAGAGATGGCGGCGCCCACGGAGCAGAATCGGCTCCGTGACGTCACCAGCGGCCTACTACCTACTTGGTAGAACCAGTCCAAACCGGTAGGAACCCACCTCTGGGCTAATCCTACCTTTGTTGGATCTTGGGTAAGGGTATTTGCTTATAGATAGAGCTAGCTATTTCTGTATCTCTTAAGTGTTGACTATTAAGAAATAATAGCTATTAAGAAAGCTGGGGGCTGCTTTCCAAGAGCATGTTTGTCCATTTCTCATCCAGGGAAATATAATATTCTGCCTTTTTAATATTTTTCAAAATATTTCATTCTTCTAAGAGAGGGGTGGGTGCTAACTTTCTACAACAGTCTAGCTTTTTTTATCTTCCAAGGTAAGAAAGGCATTCCATAGGCATTTTTCTTACAGGTTGTGTCAAGTTTAATTTTCCTTTTTATATGCTTTACTATCTTAGTCAGATTGTATATGACTAAGACTGATTATATATGAATCTTCTCCAGAGAAATCAGCATATTATGTTTCCAATTTTTATAAAATATAAGAACAATCCAATTGGTTGTAATAGTTCTTGATTGCACAATTAATTTAATATAAAATATTAACATATTCTTTATCCCACATTTCTGTTTAATTCCAATAGACATTTTTACTGAAAAGAGGTGACAGTATTTGTCTACAATAATTTAGACTCTATATAATTTCAAAAGTTTTGTCTTCTCAGTTATAATTTTATTATCAATTTTAGCGCATAAGGCTATATAATATCCACATATACTTAATATTGGCTACAATGGAGCCTCATTCAAAAAAGTAGATATAACATTCCAAACTGTACCCACATCAGCCATACTGAATTCCATGAGACATCCTTGTAAGTAGAAATATAAGTTCACAATACATGGAGTAGAAGAGTTTATTTTGTCTGTTGGTTGTTCTATTATTTTTAAATAATGTTTAACTATCTAAACTTTCCATAACTATTTTTACATGCTTTACTAAATAGTAAATTTAATAGTAAACATAACCAAGTGGATATTTTAAGAAATATCAGTTAAGGACTACCATTATAGGTAGTCTTCAACATATAATCACAATTGGGCAAGCAAATTCATTGTTGAGCATGTGGTTGTTAAAGCAATGTGACCTTTTCTGGTCATGTTTTTGTATTTTCTTTATTTATTTTATTTTATTTATTAAATTTTTATACCGCCCTTCTCTCAAGAGACTCAGGGCGGTGTACAGCCAGCA
>JANHFT010008064.1:0-11540 GCA_032467955.1 Pseudoxenodon macrops | reverse complement strand
TCAGACAGGCATAAAATATAGCTTGAAAAGGAATATAAACTAATATATTTATCTGACACCTGAACTATTTCGAACAGATCTCTACCAAACCATTCTACTTAAATAGCCATTTTATTTCTTTCATTCCAAAAACTTTCATTCCAAAAACTTGCAACTGCCATTTGGAAAATTAGCACTTATAAATGAGAGGAGCTGACATGTGTCATTAACAAAACTAATCACAATCACTCCCTAGTTTTTGTTTTTTTTAAAGAGGGAAGACTCTTTTAGCATTGCACAGTACATAGAGGAACATTATACCAATACTGAAGTCCCTGGTATGAAACTAATTTCACAAGCAGATGGCTCTACACAATGTTGATGGCCCTTCAGTTTCTTTATTGCAAATAAAATACTTGCTAGTTTTAGTAAAACAAAAGTCAAGCAAAGCTGTCTTATTTGTATATATTTTGACTAGGTGGGTATAATCAGTCTTTAAATGATGTGACATAGCCCATTCTCCCTCCCTTTCTCATTTGTCATTCAGAGTCATTACTGAGCATATGTGCCCAAATGGGAAAGCATCAGGTATCTTGCACTCAAGGGGCTATTCATCAAAGGAAAATAAATGTAAACGGCAGTATATCTTCTAATAAGAAAGGGGGGAGGGTAAGTTGTTACTTTAGAAGCCTAAAGCAATATGGCATAATCAGAGTTCTAATTAATCACCAAGAGCCTATAGCAAAGCAAAGTAATCTCTCTTAAAAGAAAACCTGATCAGTGCACAATCAGATTCTCCAGAATGGGGTGCAACATATACCAATCTTAGATTGGCAGAGTCATCACACCTGCAGGTAAATCATAGATTTACAATGTTTCTTTTCCTTTAGGCCTGATTTGTCACTTAATTTCAATGGCTTTCAATTAAATCAAACTATAGCTTAGTCTTAGAACTTGATCCTAAATAAAGGGCTATAAGATTGTGTCCTAAATAAATAAAATCTCTTTACTTCCTCCTCCTTCCTTTTTTGAAGCAAACTAAGAAAAGTACTGTCATATTATATATAAAAACAAATAACTCAGTAAGGCACTTTTTGAACGTTCCTGTTTCATAAATCACCATTCTTATATTCAAGCTGAGAGCTATTGTGTGAGAAACAATATTTACAAAACTTGTAATTTTGTTATCTTTCATACAGTATCCTCCAATCCTTCCATCTACAACAATCAGAGTTAACAAACATATTTTGTATATAGATATATATACAGGATAAAAGATAAATGTAAGAAAAAAATAAATGAAATATAGACTTTTAAGAAGAAAAGTAAGAATGAATAAAATTCAATGTCATTAGGTCTTCAGCTTATGTAGGACTTGATTACAAATTTCAAAGTGTTCAACTGGATTATAAAAATGCTCTTCTACTGGCAAGCCATTTTATTCATCACTTTCTCAATAAAGTTTTTTAAATTCCATGATAGGTGTTCTTTGGTCATTTGATTGACTTTTCTTTATTGCATTGTATTGGGAACATTTAAACCTTTACTTAAAATCACATCTTTCTTTCAAGACAATTCTTGAATTTTTAAGATGGGAGAGCTTAATCAAATATCTCTTATCTTTTAAAAATTCTTAATAAAAAGAGATGAATGGCAATACACTACCTGCATAATAATGTCAATATTAGAATAATGCCACTTTTGAATTTGAAAGGTAACTTCGATTAAATGTTAAATAGTGCAAAATCTAAAACTATAACAGACAGCATAAAGAAGGATTGGTTGTAAAAAAATTAAAAAGTTGAAAAAAACAGTTCCTTGCGTCACAATCTATTATGTAATTTTTTTCATCTATAGGACAAGAAAATGATATTAGATGTCCGACAATATTTTCCTGCATACATATGAGTAACTTCAACAATGTTTGAAAATTCTATTAATTCCACCATTCATTGCTTTTCCAAATGAATCAAATTCCATGATTTCAGTAAAATGTTTCCCTGTAAACTGAGCTTTACACATGTACATCATTGTTTAATAACAAGATGATTAGAATAGATATATCAATTTTATTCTGTTTCTTAGTTTTTTCTGATTGAATTTACTTTGTCCAATCAGTCTGTAAGTGTTTTAAAATTCACAAGAAAATCCATGTACATGTCAATTTACATTTCTCATGAGCTAAGTATTTCATTACTTTTTTGTATACTTTGCATCCATTTTTTCTACAAACAGGACTGGAAAAGTTTTCAAACACTGTGCTACTAGTATAACTAGCGTCTTGTATATCTATAGATTTAGAAAGTGTAAATTATGCGAATTTTCATTGTACTGCTGATTAAATTAGTTTTTTCCTTTCCTAATGAAAACTTATATGTTTAATAACTGCAGACTATTATTTGTATGATGGAAATTATTACTCAAATAAAATATTCATGTCAACTAGTGTTCTCAAAAAAGGAATGAGATATTAAATCTGTGTTCTGGGAAAATGATGAAAATTACTATTAAATGAATTATTAAATTGACCTTATTGAATTAATTTGACTAGTTAATTAATTTTTGAATTGTTGAGAGATGTGCTGTAAACTTCTCTGTATATGAAACTGTAATATAATACATCCAAGCAAGATTTTCAGAAATTCTACAAATTCTAGAAAGAGAAATAACTAGATATAGTAGTGTGTTAGTAAATAAAAAGATATCAAGTAAGGAATTAATTGATCTGATAGAATAGTGTAGTCTATATCAGGTAAATTTTTAACATAAATGCTTCATTTGAATATTGGTAACACTTTATCACTTTCACTTAACATAAAAAAGAAACCTTGTAAACTGATTTATGAAAAAAGGGATGACTTAAGATATGAAAAATAACATTAATATTTCATGTTATCAGGGGAGGTTGGCAAATAGCATAAACAAATAACTGACTGTCGCTTGTTTAAAAGTTGAAGGAAAAAATGTATTTTGGGACAGATATGTCATATATTTGTGGCGACTACTGAAAGCATCCATGCTGATGTATTATTTGACTCTCTAGATAAAAGTATTTATTTATTTATTTTATTTGTTTGTCAAACATGTACAAGGTAACAAGTATAAGTATGAACATAAACATGAACAAAGGAAGTAAATACAGGTAAATGGGGACAGTAAGACAGGGACAGTAGGCACGCTGGTACTCTTATGTACGCCCCCTCTAAGGACCTCTTAAGAATAGGGCGAGGCCCACAGTAGACAGTTTGAGATTGAAGCTGTGAGGGTTTGAGACTGTATCAATTTAAGTTTTTATCAATTGTTTGCCCATGTATTATTGTGGTTGAAGCTGAAGAGGTTGTTGACAGGCAGGATGTTATAGCGAAATAATGAAGACATGCTTCACGTGGCGCTAAATTCCAAAAGGCTCACTTAGAGAAATTTCAAATACTCTAAATTGAAACAAATTCCTCCAGATTAAGTCAGTTAATTACATATAATGAGTGTACAAATTGATACACATTCTTGCAAACTTCTGAAACTCTATAATCAATGAAGAAAGTAGAGAAATTGTGTAATGTGACCATTTTGATTCTAAATTATTTTACCATGGCTCTCTAATCACAGTTGTTTGAGGTAGAATTTTCGTAGTAACATAGAATTTCCAGAATGAAATTCTGGAAAACTTTTGCCATTGAAGTATGCGAGACCTGAAAAACTATTAAATAGAACATTTCCTTTGAAAATGGAAAACCTTTCAGTTTCATGATTCTCTTGGATTCACTTCTCTATTTTCATACTTTCTATAATATTGATTCATTTGAGCACA
The DNA here is from genome assembly GCA_032467955.1 of Pseudoxenodon macrops. NCBI lineage: Eukaryota > Metazoa > Chordata > Lepidosauria > Squamata > Pseudoxenodontidae > Pseudoxenodon > Pseudoxenodon macrops. The sequence goes on along the minus strand of JANHFT010008064.1, from coordinate 7,753 downwards.
AAACAAAAACATTCTGCAGGTCCTGTATAGTTTGAAATTTGACAAGCTTCTTGCCTTAAGAAATATGCTTGATTTTAATCTAATCGACCAGCTCAAAACTGTTGGATTATATTGTTAGACTACACTCTTTTCTGTGTTTTTATATTCCCAAACTAGGCACTCTTTCCTCTGCCTTCCCCTCCAAAAGGACAAACTCTCTAGTTTAAAAAAACCTCCTCTAGCTCCTCAGTCATTCTTTATTTCAATTATTTTCTTCATTTAATTAAAGTGCTTTGTTCTTCCTAAGGAGAAGGCAAAGGATAGGGTTTCTGTTTGAGAATGAAAATGTTTCGATATCTACGCTGGCTTCACTCCTGGTTTGTCTGAATAGCCTGAGCTACTTCTGGCAAGGTTTTGATATCCTTGCCATGGGTAGACCTTTGCAGTTCTTCCAATTCTGCTTCTGTGAATACTTTATTTTGTATTGATCTGCTAACCTTTGTTGTATTATTATTGATTCTGAACTGAACTTTCCAGAACTGGTGCACTCTTTTACATATCCTCTTCTCAATGTGCTTGATTTGTGGTGTAGTGTTTAGAATGCAGTATTGCAGACTAATTATGTCCACAACCTGGACTTCATTCCTGACCGGCTTGAAGTTGACTTAGCCTTCCATCCTTCTTTGTTCAATAACATGAGGAACCAATATGCTGATGTTGTAAACCACTTAGTGAGTGCAGTATATATCTAAGTGTTATTGCTATTATTTCTTTATTTTTAATCTTTTTGGATTGTTATTGTTGTTGTTATAGTTTCCCACTCCAGCAGATTCTAGTGACTCACAAAATCCAAAAACGTGGATTAAAACAATTAAAAGCATAAAACAACACAAGAGCCTCTGGTTAAATCTTAAGGACTTTCTCCATGAGAAAGGACACTGTCCACAATTTTTAAATAGATGTTTCCAGGTTTTACTCTTTAATCATGATTATCCCAAGCACTTTGAAAGTTTATGGAATGAATATTAGTGTAACATTAGACTAGGAAAGCCTAAAGTTTTTTTTATAACAAATAAATAATTGCAACTAAAATCCTATTTGTAGAATAGGACAGATGTAGCAAATCATAGTGAGCAAGAAATTGTTGAATTCACATAAGTCAAAGGGTTTTAGGAAATTTCAGAAAATTTAAAATTAAAACACAATGGCTTTCAATTCATTATAATTGTTAAGGTACATGTAATCAGTCTCAAATGTAACCTGTATCTGAATAACCAATCTCTTATCTCACACTCTCTCTTCCTCACACCTAAACCTATTTTAAATCTGCAGCTCACTATACCGTTAGTTTATGTCTTTTAATAAAATATATTAATCAGAATAGGTATTATCAGGGTCTTGATTTTTTTGTCAGCATATATGAGCATGGCTTCTCTTCTACTATACCTGTTGAAGATTCCTTACATTATTGCAGGAACTGAAATTGCTGCTTTCCTCATGTTTCAGAAATGTCCTGTATTACATCAGTAAGCTTTATTACCTTCTACAATGGAAAGGATCCCAAACCACAAAATGTTCATGTACTTTCTAACACATCCTAGTATTCATGAAAATAGATTTAATCATATAATTCATTAACTCTACTATAGGCATACCTACCCTGTTGATGATCAAATGTATACTAAATTAAATACCAAAAGTGCTTTTCTTGGCCTTGAATACCCCTTATTGTACTATCATCTATAGTTGTGATGGTGAAACTATGGCACACATGCCACAGATGGCATGCAGTGCCCTCTCTGATGGCATGTGAGCTGTCACCCCAGTTTAGTTCCATCGCGCATGTGTGTGCACCTCCCACCAGCCAGCTTGTCTTTGGGTCTCTGTCACGCATGCAGGGGGCAAATGCAGGAGGTGTGCATGCATGCGTAGGGGCACACATGCAGGGATGAGGCGCATGTGCAGGGCACGTGCGCATTGCATTTTGGGGGTTCAGATTCATGCTTGCACTTTGAGCACTTGGTCTGGAAAAGGTTAGCCATCACTGATCTATAGAAATACAGATCTATATTCTTAAGAGAAGAGAGGGAATTAAAAAAAAAACATGTGAAAAGCACATACATCCGGGTTTTTTTCTCAAAGAAAAGATGTATTCCAGTGTTTCTATATATTCTAATAATTTTATCTGATTAAGATAATTTGATAAATTTGCTAAGACCTTAGAAGTCAAAGATACAAATAACAAAGATGTTATCTCATTCTTTTGAACATTTAACAAATAAATAAAATAATGTCATACATCTCCTCTATGTAGTCGTTTAATATCTATGGAAGATGGAACTGGAAATTGCTATTTTTAAGAATTCTGTCCATGCACTTAAATATTTTGATTTGTTTCACCTCCTGTTAAAATCTCATGTGTGTCTGTGTCTTTACATCTTCACATGAATTTTATATAAATTCTAATACTTAAAAATAAATAAAAATCTTGAATGTTCACTTATTTCAAATGTTTGGCAATTATTTTCTATAATTTGTAGACCATTTCAATAGTTTGTGGCATCTTCTTTTACAGAACCATGCAACCATCCATAATAACAGGAAATGAACAAATGAAATAAAGATATAAATTGTTCTCAGTAGCTGAATTAATATAAATGTATTAGATATTCTGGTGCTGTATTTCAAATATAACCTTTCTTTGATGTATTTTGTTATTTATTGATTTCTTGTGTTTCTAATACCCTTTTCTTAATGTTTTACTTATAGCCTTAAACATTAATAAAAAGTTGTTCTAATAAATGCTCATATTTTTATCAAAATGTGAATCAAAATATTATATTTACCATTTTGTTTTGTTTCTTTTACTGTTATGGTCTGACGTCTGACATTGGAAAATTATATGTGTCCTTTCTTTTTAGATCTGCCAGTTAAATGTGATTCATTAGAGATTTCAGATCTTATATTTATAAAATTGTTTTTATCTATTATAAAACATTACTGATAATTTTTTATTTCTCATGTCTCTATGCATTACTTTTATCCTTTTGATAACATTGAAAAGTCTAACCAAAAACTGTTCTTGGATTATGCTAAAAATTCATTTTTATATTCTGCATTTAATGATAAAATTGATAACATTTGAATTGCTGTTAATATGTGCTATAAAATATCATTGTAATCTTTTTTCCTGTTATGATATGACTTTTTTTCTTTTTGCTTCTTTTTCATGGAATCATAACTTGTAAAGAATTTCAGAGCTCAATTTTGGGACAGATGAATATCCAACCTGTTTGAAGACCTTTAGGGAAATATCAGACATCTATTACATTGATTTATAACTCAAGATATTGTAGCTAATATCAAACCTGAATCTACTTCCCTGCAGCTTCAAGCCACTAGTTCTTTTCCTGTCCTTTTCAAGTCATAGAAAACATGAGTACTCCCTCCTAGGTATGATAACCTTTGTATCATGCCTCAGTTTTCTCAGCTAAACATATCGTTCTTCTTTTAATCATTAAGTAAAGATCTTCACTTTCCACATTACTACTGAATCCAATAGGGAAATTCAATGAACAATGAATTCTCCCTAACTTTGTTTCTTGAACTTTTTTATAATTAAACTTTTTTTCCTTCCACTAGGAATCTTCTCATACTTTCCTACATACCACTGCAGAATTAATCCTTTCCCCTAATTTTAAAAAGTAGCCTCCCATGTGTTAACTATATGTTTAAAATGAAGATATTATATAAAAGGTATGTTCAGTTTCACAGGAATATTAATACTTTCTAAGGTCAAGGGCTATATTTAAGTCTTTGATTAGTGTGAGAAGAGATGAAATTCCCAAGTTGGATGTAACCAGAACACAAACTAAATGAGATTTATTTAAATTGTATGCAGTTAAAATTAAATTAATCTTAAAATTATAGTGAACTTGACTATTTCCTATGAATTTCTCCATCTTTTAAAATTACAATTTAGTGCACAGTATGGATGGATTCCGAAAAGTTTTTTGAGATTTGTAAAAGCCCTTGGAGTTGAGACTCATCTTATGCACTCCTGCTCCACATTTGAACAGCAGTATGTAAAATGATCTGCATTTACATGTTATCAGGGTAACTTCACTGTTCCAAGCAGAAGATAAGTCAGTTTCAAATCCAAAACACATTTTGAGTTTAAAACAAGGCCATTTCAAGCTTGGAACTTCTGCAGTAAATGGAACAAGTTATTTCAAATTTGAAATAGCTGTTTTGCGGAGAGAGGGGAGGGCAGCTGATTTTATCTGATGTAGTAACACTTGTAATAGTAAATTGTACCCCTAAAATCCTTTTCTAAGCTACTGAACCTCAGAGGCTTAGTCTAGAGAGAGAGAGATTGGAACATTTAGAGCTTGGAACATTTTGTATTCTGGTAATTTTAATGTTAAATTATGTATGAATTGCACTTACATATTGTATAAAAGAACATTTCCCAGGAGACCTATAGCACTTGCATCAACTGGCCATCTGTGAGTAAAAGAATTACAGAACTATCTATTGAAGACAGCTGATCTAGCATTCAACAGTTCAACACTATTTCTGATGTATATATCTATAAATAGACTACATTAATGCATCCCATGGACTGCTTGGTTCAGTAGTAAAAAATAGTATTGCGACAACTATTGGGTAAATAATCCTATTGAAAAAAGTTGACATTGTGAATATATGGGATCAACAGACCCATAATTTCCTCGTGTATATATGTAAGTCATCCTTTGCTGATAGCTACATCCTTGTGTTATTTTAAGTAGAAAAATTCACTATGGACGCACTGGTCTCTAGTTATCTTCTATATTTAGTCTCTGAATGCCACAGATTTTGGTGCAAATTCTTTTAACCTCATAGATTTGCCTTCTTGAAATGAAAATTTTGGGTACATCCAACTGATTCTTAAGAATTCCTACCCAAAAATACAGGTGAAGCTCTTGCCTCACAATCAGGAGGTTGTGAGTTCAATCCTAGGTAGAGTCAGGTGTAGGGTCTCCTGCTTAAGCAGAGGATTGGGCTAGATGACCTGCAAGGTTCTTCCAACTCTGTTAATCTGTTAGATATTGGAATTGTAGAAATATATGCAAATACATACACCAGATTTATTCATAATCAATTAATATATCTGAATAAACACATACAATATATTCCAGTGCATGCAGAAAGATATGGATAGCAGAAAGAGATTGACTGTGACTGTGGGGAGACACAGGGCAAAATCACAAATTCCTGAAATCCTTCATATGTTATTTGAATGTATCGAGTGGTCACTCAAATCCTATGCACATATACCATTTCTAACTATCATACCAATATAAACCTGGATGATGTTTTTAATTCTAGCTTAAAATGTAATTTTACTCACCTCATAATTAATTTATGATGACAAATGCAGAGAATATGGCCAAGTTAGTTCAACTTTGATGATCTTATCATACAGCAGTTCTTAATGCACATAAATAACATAGCTAAGCTACTACTCAAATTATACATCCTGCTAGGTTAAACACCAGTCACAACAGTAACTGAGCAAACTATATAACAATAATATGATTATTTTCCAATGGAAAATAAAGAAGGTGTTTCATATAAATAGAAATATAGTTATGATATAGCAGCAGGAGGCTGCTGTTACATCTGTTACCCCATTCCTTCTTATTCCCATTGCTCCTTGCCCATCTGTCTCTGAAAAGTCAGTGAGCAGATGGGAAAAAGGATGAGAAATGGGATCCATGAAAGAACATGGTAACCTCTCTGACGGCATCCATAACATTGCTATTGTGCAGCAGCAACCATGGCAACCTTACCTACTGCATCAATACTATTAAGATTCCTGGTCCCAATTTAGTAGCACTACTGGTGGAATCAATAGCACAGTGACATGAAATGTGCAAAAACATCTGAGATATTAAAATGTCTTGCTTTTCATATTTGCTATATTTAGCATCTTTAAATTTAAAAAAAACCAGTGTGAACATAACCTTGCAGTAATTATACAGTGCTTAAAAAGATGTTGAATACTGCACAATTTAGTGACACTTGCAAATAGTTCAGCCTACTTCTTTCATCCTAGACACATTGATTGGGTAATTATTTATTATATGTGATTTGCTATGAGACCTGATAAAGTTATAAGCACTTTTCACAATTTCCATGCTGTGATTTTCTGTAATGAGTGCTATTTTGGCCTACTATCATGAGAACTGTTGAAATGATAAGCACTTTTAAAAAACGGCAGCCTGTGATATTTAAATAATTCCTGTAAATTTAAGTGAGCTGTTAATGGAGGAAATGGTTTTAAATAATTTATACTTCCTGATTTATGTTATATTATGATTTTAAGGCTGACTGAAATGTCTTTTTCTCATTTATATTTGAACGTAACATATTACATTAACTTATTATTCAACAATAAGACTGTTCTATAAAAAATGCTCATAGGTTCATAGGTATTTCTGTGTCCATGATGTTGCCTACCAGAACTACTTTTAATTGTCTATGCAAGATAGAGAATAAGTGAATACAAATCTCCGATAGGAAACATTGGAAATTAGAAAAAAATGGATAAACTCACAAAACTATAGCTAATAGAAAATAAAAATACCCCTTTTCAGCAAAGGAATTGTTTTAGGAAACATATTATGGAATTGCTGAAAGGGGAAAAAACTTAAATTTATGTTATGTTTCTTTAGAATGATGGTAATACTTTTGACTTTGGCCATATACTGAATATTCAGATCAGCTTTCTTAAAGCCACAACCTGCCAGGCCATTCAATAACCTGAAGAGTTTGCCCTCATACAACTAAGAAAATGAAACCCATGACAGAAAAAAAAGATTCTGAAACCCTGACATAGTGTAAACAAAATAGCATGTTTAAATCTCAGAAATATATAAAATTGGCATAGTTATTATCATCATTTTCAGTTATTGTTATTTAGTTAATAAACTTTAGATTGGCATGTCTGTGCATTTCACTGGTACCTTGATAGTTCCTATCTATTTGCTCTGTAAAGTTTTAGAGATTTAAAACATCCCGTAATGTTGAAATGAAGTAGAAACTACACTGAAAATTAGACAACCACAGCAGCAGCAATGAGAATACACTTTGCATATCTAGCAAAATGTTCTCTATCTTTAGAAATAGAAATATTTAGAAATAGAAACTAATAATATTAATCTTGGTTTGCTTATAAAGTCATAATGGTTATTATATTAAAAGTTAATTTATACAATCTCTTTGTATAATAGCAGTTACTATTCCTCTAATACCATGTTTCTCCGAAAATACAACATGTCCTGATAATAAGACCAAGCCTGCTTTTTGGGGTGGGCGTAAATATACGCCCTCCCTCGAAAATAAGCCCTCCTGAAGGGGTGGGCGTGGCCAGCATAGGAGGCAGCCCTTCCCTTTCCCAGTCAGCTAGGGGCAGCTGGGCCCCTTAAACCAGACCCGCGGATCAGCTGAGCTGATCCGGAGCTGTCTCTCTATTCTCTCCCCTCCCCAGTGTTTTTGGCGCTCATCTGCCTCCCATCCATCCCCCTTGCCTACAAACTCCCGCCCCACTCGCAAGAGAGCAGCCACCTAGCACCTCTTGCCATGTTGTGCCCATCCAGCGGACAACCCCCTTCTGGCCGGGCAGAGTGCCATTCACCAACTGAGCGGTAAAAAGCCGGTCGGGCCAACCGCCTGCTGCAGAGTCTTCCAGCAGCCGGGGCAGAGTCTTCTGACAGCAACCTCTGTG
>JANHFT010008063.1:24066-49685 GCA_032467955.1 Pseudoxenodon macrops | reverse complement strand
ATGTGGTTTAGTTCAAGCATAAAGATAATTTGGGCGGAAAATGTTTTAAATCCTGAAATAGCATGTGAATTTAGTATGTATGCAAAGTTGAGTAGAGTTGGATGTTGCTGGGTTTTTTAAACCCTTAAAATGTTCTTAAAATATGGTAAAAAGTTAAGTTCACCAAATGCCCTGTTATGGGGAGAAGCAACAAAATTCATTTGTGTTATGTGTGGGCTGTATGAAGAAGAGGCAGGACACAATACACCTTAATACACCTTTCAACACCTTTATTTCTCTGCTGCTATGCTCCAAACTGCCTACCGGCAGCCTGAGCACTTTATTTAAAGATCTCCGGCTGAATAGCCGGCCACTGACAGGCGTTTATTTTTCCCACTGCTTATTTTTGCAATCAGCGGCGGCTATGTAAATCTCTTGTCCCTGTCTCCCGCATCTGAGTGCCCCACAGTTGTATGGTAGATCCCCCGGTCAGGGTAATTTTCTTCCCTTTCTCCCAAATGGCTTGGGTGACTGTGTCGCTGGCATCGGTCCTGGTATCATCGCCCGGCAAGCTTCAGCAATGTGTCCCCTCCTTTGGAATCTCTGGTAGGTGACTTATTTAAAGCGGCACACTGCCCTGGTGTGGTTTTCTAGGCATCCAGAGCAATGGGGCTGTCTTATTTCCCTTTCTCAATAGCTTACCCATCTCTCCTGATGGATGCCGTGGACAGCTTCCTCCTCCTCTGAGTATGTGTCATATTCCGGGACTTCAGTCACCCAGTCAGGTTCTTGGTGAGTCTGATGCACCCCACTGGTCTTCCAGATGTTGGCAGCAGACTTGTCGGAGGATTCTGCGGCTCTAGCATCCTCGATGCCACTTTGGAACATTACCCCTTTTTTTGTCTGTAACTTCTTTTCTAGCATGTGGTCTCTCATTCTGAAGATGATTTGATTCATCATCTCCACTGGATTGACAAACTCACATTTTGTTTCTATTTCTCTCAACTTCACAACAAATTTGTTAATTGTCTCTCCTTCTCTTTGGCCCTGATGATAAAATTCATTCCGGCTGACCATAGGAGTTGCGGGGGGTGCGAAATGGTCCGTCAGGACTGTTTGCAGTGTGCTCCATTCGATGGCTTCAATGTCATTAGGGACGACAAGGGTTTGTGCCATCCAGTATAGCTTCATGCCACAATATGTGAGGAACAGGGCTCTCTTTCGGTTATCAGGCAGATCCTGGTAGTTGTTAGCCTCCAGGAACATTCAGAATCTGCCCATGTAGGTGTGCCATTCTTCGTTCTGGGGATCGAATATTGCTGGTGCGGGTGAAGGTTGAGTTGCCATCCTTGGATTTGGCCGATGTAGGATTCTTGTCCTTTCTCAAGATCGCCACAGATGCCACGAGGTTGCTATCCTCCTGGTTCTTCTTCAGGATCCCACCTTTATTGCCAGTGTTATGTGTGGGCCACGTGAAGAAGAGGCAGGACACAATACACGTTTCAGCACCTTTATTTCTCTGCTGCTATGCTCCGAACTGCCTGCCAGCAGCCTGAGCACTTTATTTAAAAGTCTCCGGCTGAATAGCCGGCCACTGACAGACGTTTATTTTTTCCGCCGCTTGATTATCCAATCAGTGGCAGCTATGTAAATCTCGACTCCGTATGTCCGTACGAAACAATTTGGATATCCTGATTGTCCTTTGGTTACAACCAATCTTTCAGCAACTATGTTGTTCCTGCTTCCCTCACTTTTTTGCCTGCCATTATAGCACCTGCTTGCAGTACCCCAATCCTCTATAAGACCCATACATGCACCTATACGACCAACCACAATTCAGAATGCCTACTTGGGGCACTCCTCTACCCACCTGTAGTTCTCACGTGAAACTCTCACCCATCAGCATCTTTGCCTAGCATTCTAAGTTACAAACATAGAACTTGGTCATCGCCTATCTAAAACAAAACACAAACTAAAAGTAAATGTTCAATTCCGAGTATACTGCTGTTTTAGTATTCTTAATTTTAAGGAATTAAAATCCAATCAAACAGATACAGCTCTAAATGATCTATTGCTCAACGTGTATTGCAATTTTTATATATTCATCTTTCTTCTATTTCTCTTGATTTCTTTTGTTTCTCTTGGTTTTCTTTTTCCTTCCCTGTTCCTGTATACAGCATACTCTTGTATACTAATCTGAGGTTTTGCTTTTTTATTGTTCTTTTTGTTATTGATACTTTGGTTTTATGGAATTATTTAATTGATTTGCATTTTTTCTAATAGAGTATTATTCTGAATCTTGAACTTGTCTGCCAGTAAACTTTTCTGATCAGATTGCAACAGCTAATTGGATGTGAGTGAACATATTAATTAAGAATTTAAAAATAATAGGTTTAACATAAGGAAAATAATGGAAAAACTGTATTTTCATGCAGAAGTGATACACAGTGAACATAGTGCAATATACACCATACAAGGAACCTAGCTTGTGATTTTAACCAGTTGTTAAAGAGCATTCAAGCAGAATTCTGATTCGGTTTTCATCCTAATGGGTATTTACAATATACAGTATTTAGAAAGCCCTGAAGAGAATGGTAAATATTCAGTTCAACTCTGCAATGTTATCATCTGGTATTATTATTTCTATGCAATTTGGTGAGTAAGAATCTTCAGTAGTTATATACAAAAAGCAAACTTACTCTGCAGGTATACACAGTAAATGAAAAATGAAAACTTGTCAGCACTGTCACAGCTTGGCCATTTATGAAAGAAAGACCCTTGGCTCCATTAATTGAGAAAATATATACTTTTTTAAAGCCAAGTGGTTACAGTGTAAGCAAAGCCAGATCTGAATATTCCTGTGTAAATCCAGTGATTTTTCCAGATCTGGGAAAATCTCAGATACTCCCAGGTCCTCTTGGAACCAGTCTAGGAGGAGGAATAATCCCCCTAGATCCATTGCAAGCAGACTAGGAGCTGCTGCAGAAAAAAACTTCCCTAGGTTCCACTGGCAATGTGAAAAATGCCTCTCTAGCACATCTGGTGACCAAGAGGTACATCCAGGCTGAGAGAGGCTGGGATCTAAAGCTGATTCAAAGGTTTGCTCCTCTGGAGAGAGGGAGACCTCACCCCCTCCCTCTGGCTCCAGACCTCATGGCTCTTCCCAGCTCCTTTTCTAAGGCCCTTTGGTGCCTATCTTTCTAGGTCACCTTGGAGCCTCTGTTGCTGGAAGATGTCTTTTTAAGGCTTTTTTCAGCCGCTCCCCTTGCAGCTGCTCTCTGGCCGGGGGCTCTCAGCCTGTGACCCTGGGAGGCCAACAGGTAGGCTTATCTACCCCCTGGCTGCAGCTACTGGCTGATGGAAGGCTTGGGCTCCACCATTGCCCACCTCTTAAAGCAATGGAGCTAACCCGCAATGGGTTGCTGCTGCCGCTGCTTGATTCGGAACTAAAAGACTGCAGCCACCACTGGTGGCTCAAAAAAAAAACGAGTAGCAAAACTAAGTTCTGTGCTCCCTAGCCACTCTCATCCTATTCGCCTCCAGCCAGCCAGAGATGGGCCCCTCTATGATCCAGCCCAATCAGCAAGGACTGATAGCCTAGCTGCCACTGGGCGCTAATCAAGACCCCCAAAAGGGAAAAGTGGAGAGAGAAAAATATCTCACGCTCCTTTTGCAAAGCCGTCTGATCTGGACAAGAAACTGAGCCGAACTGGGGGTTTCCAAGAAGTGGAGGCATGACCAAAAAAGGTCACATGCCCAGTCTCCAGCTGGAAGGACAGTCTACTACCCACTCCTGGCTTCTTTCTCCCCTGCTCTAAGGAGAATTTATACTTTTGCTAAAGCCAAGTGGTTATAGTTTAAGCAAAGCCAGATCTGAATATCCCAGCTTCTCCCAGGTCCTCCGTCCTTGATAATCTAGTCAATAGAATTCAAATTAGATGTTTTGGTACAGTCCCAATGTTTGGCGTGTCTAGTCCTTGGAACTCTCTCATCTTTAGAGTTGGCACCTCTGGTTTGGTCCATCCCCTTCTCAGCATTTCCTGTCCATTCCCTCTTCTCTTTTTACGGCAGGATGCCATCAAAGCAAAGCTGAAGCTGTGTGGTGGCAGACCTGACACAACTATTACAGCTACATCCAGTACAAATTGCCCAATGTACTACCCATCATTGCTCAAGAAAATTATTATGAAGACACATAAGATTATAAATATAAATAGTCCTTGACTTACAACAGATTGTTTAGTAACTGTTATGAATTACAACAGCACTGAAAAAAGGGACTTATGAGTGTTTTCATACTTAATGACCATTGGAACATTCCCATGATCACATGACCAAAATTCAGATGCATGGAAATTGACTCATATTTATCATGATTGCATGCTTGTGTAATTATCTTCTGTGACCTTCTGACAAGCAAACTATTACTAGCTTAACAACACTAATGATTCACTTAACAACAGTGGCAAAAAAAGTCATAAAATGAGGCAAACTCACTTAACAAACGTCTCAGCAACAGAAATGTTGTGCTCAATTATGGTCATAAGTTAAAGATTACCTGTAAATGCTATTTGTAAACTCCTGAAAAAAGAAGAAAGCATGGTATGAACAAACTTAAGTTGCTAAATAATACAATAAAGGAAACGAAGGGAGGAAAATATATCAATGGTGTTCAAGCATCTTTATATTAATTGGCCCTAATAGATCCTTCAATAATAAAACATAGTTTTAACTGGAAGATTATTTCTACTTTAACAAAGGAAGTGATTTAACTGGGTTAGTTCAACTGCAGTTGCTCTATAGGACAAAATTTACAAAATTAATTTCCCTTATAGTGGAGATTCAACAAAATATTTACAATACCAGGTTTTGTATTTGTATAACCACAAAAAGCAGTTATTTCCCATTTATTGTACACACACACACACACACTCCACACATATAATAGTGGTTTTGCATGAAAGACTACAGCTGCAATGTGCTTCACTAGTAAAATGAAGATTTAGGACATACAACAGGGTTAAAATGACATGTAACTGATAAGGTGGAAGTATGATTGTGAGGGCCATTGAACACCATGGACTTTCACCATATATCACAATTACAGAAACACCTGTGCTGGATAACTTTATGCTGATCTTCAGGAATTATTCATACTATATTCAATGGATAGCAAAAAAATTATGGTATACCTGAGATAAAGAAAACATTATGTAGAGGAGTTTTAATTGTCCAAAGTGGTCTTTATGAGACTCCTTTGATTCTTATATTCATGGGTTTTTTCCTTTCTCAAAATATATATTGTTTTCTTATACATACACTAGAAAAATAAAGTCCTGGAGATACTGGAACACCTCTATAGTTAGCTATAATTAGCTATATTGACATTGAATGTCCAAAACTCTGCATGGAACAGAAATGGTAGATTAAAATATACTAGTTAAAATACTGTGACAAACATATCTATTTCAATAATATAACATATTGCCATCACAGAGTTATAGGACTATGAACAAGGCAAAGAATCATGATGCAGGCATACATTCAATTAACTGGACATTATGAAATATATTTGTGTTATTGTAAACTTCTGGATACATTTATTGAAGAGAAAATCATTACTAGAATCTTGCTAGTGAGATTCTGGTCTGAAGCAACTTTACTTTTGTTTTAAAATGTAGATTTAATCACATTTAGAGTAATATTTTTGCAGAAAACCACACCAATTGATATTTGCTTGATTTAATTTTACAATTTAAACATCTAATTCACATTAGTTTACAGACTTAAGCTAAACTACTTATTTATTCAATTTGTATAGCTTCTCATCTCAAACCAGTAACTCTGGTCAGTGATCACTCATAAAAATAATTAACAATTTAAAAAGAATCCAAAAATACATTAAATACAAGAGATATTATTTGACATCGGTGTCAAAATAACCAGGAAACAGAAATCCTATGCCTGGGTACAAGTCTTCAAGACCTTCTAAAAGGCCAGCAAGGTCAAGACCACTCTAAACACAGGAGGGAGGATGCACCAGATGGGAGGTGCTATGGTACAGAAGACATGTCTCTTGGCCCTTGCCAACTGATACTGTTTGGATGACGAGACCCAGAGCATTTCCATCCTGGCAAATCAGACTGGAAAAAATTAGATTGAGTTAAAATCCATTGTGGTCCAGGCACAGCAAAAGGATATCTACGACATCACTGAGACATCTTGGGGTGGGAGAAAAGATATAAAGCTGTGTACCAGGACCATATTGATAATTCCTCATTCCAAACTGTTCGATCACCTCAGGCATCAGCCTCATGTAATTAGATACTACAATTACATTCTTTTCTTCTTCCTTGTGTCAGAAATCCATCATGTTTTATAGTTCGGGTTCAATAAAAATTCATTCATATAGAACATTACACAGTATTAAACTTAGCAGTAGCAGAGAAAAAAGTGTATGAATCAAACACTTACAATTCTTTAGTTTCAATTATTTTACTCAAATAAACTAGTCCAGCAGACTGAATAGACATTCACAACTAGCTATTTTCTTTTATTAGGGATGCTAGACTTGGAATAAAAATTCCAGACCATAACATAGTTACAAGTGATTCTTTAGCATTTTGAGAATAAGATATTCATACGTTATATTCTCATAAGATATGAGAATAAGATATTCATTTATTTCAAAATTGTGCTCATTTTTATCATTCATCTCACTTTTAGGCTTGCGTGTAGATTTAACTGATGAAGCTGGCTGCTATTTATAGCTGCAGTTCCAAGGAGTATAACTAGGAGAAGTCATCTTCCCCCCTCAGTTTTAGTTTAAAGCCCTTCGGATAAGCTTAGCCAATCATTTTCCAAATACATAGTTTTTAGTTCCTGTGAAGTGCAGCCCATCCTTTGCCAGAAGCCCTTCTTATAGGTAATGCAGAGTGTAGTCTAGGAATCTGAAGTTCTTGTGATGGCAGCAACTCTTCAGCCAGTGGTTCATTTCTTAAAATCCTTTGTTCCCTCATTGGAATGTTGACCTTTGGCTAGAAGTACAGATGAACGTACCACCTATTCTCCCAACTCCTTTGCTTTCTTGACATGCTGCTCATAGTCTCCTAATATTGTTTTTAGGTTCATTGTCATATCATTCATCCCCACATGAAGGAAAAGAAAGGGATAGTAATCTGTTGCTGTGATTATTTTAGTAAAGTTCACAGCCACATCTCTGATTTTGCTCCAGGAAGACAGCATATCTTTATAGTTTGATTGCCTGCTTTACAGACAGCTGATTCTGTTCCCCAGAGAATTGAATTTCCTATCACGGACACTTGCCTTTTCTTCCTGAGGAAGTCTGGGCTACTTCTTCTCCTGTCACAGGAACACTAGATGATTCTCCTTTTCCAGGTGTCTGCATGCTTTCTTCCAGGGAGAGTCTTTAAAATTGATTGCTCAGCTCCAATAGGATTGCCCTAGACTGGACTGGACTAGACAGCAAAGCTTTTGATTCTTTCTTCTTCTTCTATGAATGACATGTTTCCATTGGTTTATCTCTAAAGGTTCATGTACAGCTTTACTTCTTGTAGTAGTTTGTTTGTTCCTTATTATGTTCAGTTTGGATATAGTCTTCTTGGGTAGGTTGGAGCTACTCATTTTGTAGGTTGAGTCTCAGAGTGCTAGAGTTGTCTCTAAACCCTCTTTTTTTTTTCCCAGTAATTCATTTAGTCTACATTTGATACATGTGTAATTTACATGGAACATATTTTGCAAATCACAATAGTGTCAGTCTCTAGTTCCATGATTATGTATTTTTCATTAGTTCATTTAAGAATTAATAATTTTAACAATTTACAAAATGCTCAAAAATGTTTTTTAAGTTTTCCAATTTTTCAAAAAAAAAATCAAAATTTCTGAAAGTTTATTTTAAAACTTGTTTTTAAAAAATTTAAAAAATTGAGAAGTTCTTCTAAAAATTAAAATATTCAAATATTTTCAAAATTTAGAATGATTTTTTGTTGTTATTATTTTGTAAAAGAATTAAGCCAAACATTTTTATTCTTCAATGTTAGTCCTTTGGCCCCTCCTATAACTAATGTTGAATAGGACTTAAATGCAAGTGAGGTTGTCCTCTAAGTATAGTTTATAATCTACAGTTATATAAAAATGATAGATGAATAAAAGGTGAAAGATAAATAAATCTCAGCTAAAAAGAAAAAATCTCAATTAAAAATAAAAATGTAATATCAGCTTGTAGTTTTTATAGTAACTGCACTAACACAATATTTGTCTAAGCCACAAGTAGAAGAGGAGGCATCACCAGAAAACAGTTTCCTTCTCAAAACACAAGGCAATAAAAGAAAATATAAAGAGTTACCCTAGACTTTGACCAATCTATTGGAGGAGTGCCAACACTGCTACTGTTTAAAACCAACATTTTCATGCCATATGGCCCAAGCTTCAGAAGGCATTCTATATTTCAAAAAGTTATATCACATGACCTTGGCATATCATTTACAATTATTAATGTTATTTAATTCAATTTGTCACTCAATTATGTAGCCAATATAGCAACAATTGTCTGGAATGGATTGCCTTTTGTTATTCCAATTTACATATACACTAATTTTGCTGATTATTTTAACCAGAACCATTTAAAATAGAATATAATTTCTGCCTAAATTTTTTTACTGCCATGCTTCTGAACTCCTATGTATCTATTATCATAGAATTATTTCTCAAAGATTTATCTTGCTCGAAATTCAAGTACTTTAACCTTTTATTCATCACTAGAAATGAGTGAACCTCTCCACCTCTTCTGATAATTAGCTCACTATTGCTAAGGGTTTTTTTTTCCAGGAATCACAGAAAAATCTAGGAAGAGTGCTTATTAGCAGCCCTCCCTGCCAATTATGCACTTAATTATCCATGTCAATGATAATATCAGTAGTGGGGATGCTAGCTGTTGATATTAAAGTCCACATACATTTCAGCATCCTTATAGGTAATAATATTACTCCTGTCAAGAATAAAAACTATAGCTTCCAATTTCTTCCAATTCAATAAACGAAGACGGATTGAAAATTGTAGTTCTTATGCATCTAACAAATAAATGGTACTCAGGAGAAAGCTTGGATGGAGGCATGAGATCTAATAAATCTCCATCTGCTAGTTTCTCTGTTCTCAAGGTCTGTTTGCTTTAAAACTTGGAGAAATTAGGAAGCATTTGCAACCAATGACAGGATTCAGGGTTACTAAATTATTTTGGGATCAGGAATTGTGAACTGAAGCTTATATCACACACACACACACACACACACACACACTATATGTAACCTATATACTATATACTATATACATATACATATACATATACACGTACGTACGTACGTACATACATATATAACATTACCATAAGGTAATTCTGTGTAGCTTAAAGACATAAAAAATGAATCAACATTAAAATAAGAGTAAATTAAAACCAAGATTAAAATTAAGGACATATGGAGAGGAGGAGGAGGAATGAGGGGTGTGGGATCTGTTGTTATTTGATCACCCACTTTCATTGTGCTGTTCCCCCATTGGGACCCCAAACCAACTGGGAGATCCAAGTCTTTAGGCCTTACAAAAGGATAGGAATGTTTGGGGCCAACCTCCTGCCAGGGAGAAAAATGTTCCAGAGGGCAGGAGCAACAGCAGAGAAAGTCTTCCTCCACAATTAACAACTTTTCGCACTCGTGAGAAGTTTTTCTCTACTGTGCAAAGTGGTTCCCTGCATGCAACGGTTGACAGACGTGGTGGAACTGGCAGTCTCTGGTATGATGCGTATCTCGTGGCCTTTCCTCCCCATGCCGTGCCCCACCTGCCACCCCCAAATTGTGCCCCACTGCGCTCCACACATCTCCAATGCATCTCTCAGCTGTTGCATGCAGGGAAACACTTTGCCACAGTAAATAAAAAGTGTGAGAAGTTGTTAATTGCCTCATACTCACTAGAAATTTTTCTTTCCTGTACAAGGTGTTTCCTTGCATGCAACGGCTGACAGACATGGTTGATCTGGCAGTTTCCAGTAAGATGCATGTCTTGTGGCCCTCTCATCCCATGCTCTGCCCCACCTGCCACCTCACAAATTGATCTTTCTTCCCGCAGTGCTGCCATCCCTCACAGTCCCAGCACAGTGGCTGCATCTCCCCAAAGGGCTGGGGGTGGTTTTGGGAGATGCCAGTCAGCGGGAAGGGGGGAGCCGGCCCAGAAACCTTTGTAGCCACGTGGTTGCAATGTTTGGTGAGCTGCCAACCCCCCATCCCCATTGCAACAGCAGCATCTTTGGGAGGTGCTGGTCAGCAGGGAGAGGGCAGTCAGCCTGGCAACCTTTGTAGACCCCATTGCATCCATTTAAAACCTTCTGAGCTTGCGCAGGGGGCTTTGCGCAAGTGCAGAGGATACCTTTTTTAGGTAATTTCAACCTGGAGGAATGGTTCAGGGTGGCTAGCTGGCTGTTGCTGCCGGTTCAGTGAGTGGGGGGAAATTCCCACTAATCATACTATAGAACCAGTCCAAATCAGCAGCATCCCACCTCTGGTATGTACGCATGCACGCATGCATGCATACGTGCTATATAGGACTCCAATTTTTCCTTCCCAAAGAAAGTTATTTGAATACAATTTTTTTTAAAAGTGGGCTTAAAGTAGCAGCAAGAAAGCATAAATTATAAAGAAAAATTGCCAGTGGATATCAGTGTAAAACTGTCATTCAATGTGTAGAAAAACTATTGTTGTAACATAGAGGAAAAGAAGGGTGAGTGATACTTTAGTAGTTTTTAAAATGAACATAGCCCCAAGTCCTGACTCAGACTGGGTTTGCTCATGTCAAAATAAGCAGAAATTTCTTTCAAAGTAATGTATCCTGATTCTCCCTTGGGATGTATTCATATGATGCATTGTAATGAGTTCTTTAGATCTTATTTTGATATAATCATAGCTTCTCAGCTGTAATTTTCACAATGGCCAAATTCTTTTTTCCCTTCATTTTACATTGGAATGACATGTAACTTCCACATTGCCTTCAGCTGACACAATTATATAATATTTTAATTGCATTTTCATATAAACACAAATTGTTGTTATGAACAGATTGTAGCCTTTATCTTATAATGCACAGACACTGATTTTAGGGAAGCCAGACTAAATTTCTGAATTTACAGAACACTTTTTAAAAAATCAGGTAATAAGTTCAGAAATTATGATTTCTTTAATATAAGAAGACATTCAATACATATATTTAATTAAACACAGAACTTCTATTTTTTTCCTTGTTTTCATCCCTTGATGAAAATATGGCAGCTTCCTCATGTAAAAAATATACAGTTGTCTTTCAATGAAGCAAAACATTTGTCTAAATCAGGGGTGTCAAGTTGGCGACCCATGGGCTGGATACATTACATGCAGGCCATGCTACCTCAGCTCCGTGAATGGGAAAAACAACTTGATTTGTCATGTGATGGCAATGTGACGCCACACGTTTGACACCCATGGTGAAAATAAAGTGCCTTCAGACTTCCTGATAGCTTCCTGATCCTGGTAAATTTGGATGGATATTATGTACTTTTTTTTTTAAAGGGTCTAAGGTATAAAGTGTCATCTGATAAATAATGTGGTCCCAAAGAAGAATTTATCCCAGTTATTCTATACAGTTTCCAAGAAACTAAATCTGAGATAATGTAAACAGAAAGTATGTGCTGTTTCACTGAGTTCATTTATCCTTCAGTAAGGAATATGAACACTGCTGTTTTTAAAGGCTAGATTATTATCTGGCAAGAAGAATATAAATGATACTTCTGTTCAGCACTGTACCTATTGATCAGGTTGCACATAGCGCTAAATTTAAACTGTGAGTAACATAACTGTGGTTTATAAGTAAAGCACATTTGACTTACTTACTGAGTTCCAATAGTTTATTAGGCCTGAAAATATAGTTCCAGAATTCAACTAGTGCCTAAGTGGAACCAAACAAGTTACAATTTGGCTTAATACAATATTTTGAAACAAGCCACCATGGCCCCTCCCTTGTAGCATATGGGGAACTGCAGTAACTTCTTATTGTATTTCCAACCAAATATTTACACCAATATTATTACCAGTAAGTATTTATTCTGGAATCTTATACACAAATCCCTAGAGAATCATAGCACTGTCCTAAAAACAAAATTGACTCATGTATTATTTGGAATTGAATGAGATATCCATGTTATTTCTTAAGGGAATACCACTCATTTAAAATTCAAAGGTCCCTACATTTTCTACTGCTCTTTATCAAAAGTATTACATTCCCTTTCCGAACTGAAGTGTATTAAGTGACTATTAAATACCAACTGTGTAATATGCCTCTAGGGAATAGAAAACTATTTATAATCTAGGGTTAATGCTTGTCTAATTTTTTTAGTGGAAATGACTAGAAAAAGGAGAATGAGCAGGTAGAAAAGGTGAAGTGAGTTATACAACAAGTTGTTCATTCTATCTTCATCAGAGAATGTGACTGTTCCATGTTATTGGAATTTCACTGAGATAGAATTCAGATGTGGATTTTCTTATGATCAATAAAAAGTTATTAATGGTTTCTGAATCATGACTTTATTACAGACAAGAATTCTCTTGTGTATTATTTTGATATCATTACCCTTTGGAGAGTTATGAGTCCATGGCAGCTTCAGCAACCCAAAGACAGCATCTTCAGTGCTTGCGCTCTCTCCCTCTCTCTTCCATGAAGAAACACAAGAGTCTTTTGCTGTAATCTTGTTCTTAGATTAAATCCACTGGAATTTCAGTAAACCAGACTCCTAACAAATTAGCTGGAATATTAGCAAGTCTCTTGCACCACAGATGTTTTCATCTGAGGCAAAATGTTCGATAGCAATATGTTAAGTGGGAGGGGTGCACAGAAATTGATCTTCAGTACATTTTTCTGTTTTAATTGAGTTTTTAATAAGTCTGCTTTAACATTCTGTCAACCAACCAATTAAATACATACATACATACATACAGTTTCCCTGAAAATAAGGCCCCTCCTGAAAATAAGCCCCCCCCAAAATAAGCCCCCCCTGAAAATATTAAAACTCATGCACAGCCAGTCCCTGCCATTTCCTCTGGTTAGGGTTAGGGAGACAAAGCTGGAAATCAGATAAGATGGTACACGCTCCAAAATAATAAGACCGCCCCGAAAATAAGGCCAAGCGCTTATTTCAGGGTTCAAAAAAATATAAGACAGGGTCTTATTTTCAGGGAAACATGGGTACATACATACATTAAATATTTTAAATCATTGAAAGATGCATTGCTTAACTATTGCAAACATAGCTTAGTTGTTGCCCATGCTTTATAACTATGGTACATGTTCACCTTATGGTTTACTTAGTTCATTGCCATTTCCAAGGTAAAAAAAAAACCTCAATTTCAAATACCAAAACAAAACAACACAGAAGAAGGGATCTAGCTGCTGATTACATTATTGTGCAGAGTAGGTAAAGGTTGTATGAACTTTAAAGGGACGCCTCATTGAATATTCAAATGAAACTCCTTTAAAGTGCGTCTACCAAGAGCAGGGCACCCTGCCTCTGTTTAATTCAGGATGGTCAGTTTCCCCCCTCCCTTTTTTTTTACAATAGAAGCTTCTGTCTTAATTCTGATCTTGCAGTCAAAACGAATGTATCCAATTTGCACTTCTCAAATTATGGAAACATTGTTGTGCATTAAAATTGCTGATTACTGTGCTAGAGGGTCAGGAATTTGCACTCCATTTCTGTCTTCAAATATAAATATGGTGTATGAAAATGCAATATTAGGGACATATCTCATGAAACAAATATGAAAGGCATATGGGGATGCAGAAAGGAGAAAAATGAGAGCTTTGTGTCAATGGGGCTCCATTTGCATGACACGGAATATTACCCACGATTAAGACTTTCATTAAAAAGTTATATATAACACAGCAGTGTATTGACTTACATCTTGTTTTGAAATAAGTGACTGCCTTTCCATCATTTCACTGTGTTTTTCCATCTACAGAATGAAAGAAGAATGGGATAATACTTCTTATAAACTTTAAGGACTAGACAAACATCTATGTTAAAATGTAAACCACCCATTTTTGTGCCTACCAAAGAATATCCCAACACAAAAAGTGCTGCCTGGGATGTCAAGTCCTATTTTTTTTCAGTAATAAGACTGGCTGATGGTTGCTGTTGTTAATGTTCTAATGCAGCACAAATTAAGGTAGGCAAATGGCACGTTCACCCTACTTCATTTTCCTTCCCGCTCAGTGCCAGTCAAATGTCAGAACTTTATTTCTGTCATAGATCAATAAAATACAATCAATAGAAATGAGCAACACAAAACTATCCCCAGCAACAAGAATTATTAGCAATCATTTGTGGGCAAAACTTACACATAATGTAGCAAAATTGTGCTACTTTTAGAGAAATAAATCTATTTTAATTATTTAATACAAGGGTGTCAAACTTGCGTCGTCACATTGTCGTCACATGATGTCTCATGACTTTCCCCCCTTTGCTAAAATGCAGTGGGCGTGGCCAGCACATGATGCATCTGGACCATGGGCCACAAGTTTGACACCTGTGATTTAATAGATCTTAAAACTAGAGGTATGTAGGCATTTGTCAAAACTCATATCTTCCTTCATTGAGTGGCAGAGGCTACTTTTAAATAAGGTCTTAATCTTTTAGAAGCACTATTTCTATGAGCTAGAAATGAAATAAAGGCAATTATTATGAGAATTGTTAAATTAATGGAGCTTATTTGTTATTTGGTTTGGTTCAGTTGGTTAGGTTAGGGGAGGGGTCGGCAGCCCGCAGCTCCGGAGCCACAAGTGGCTATTTGGGCCTTCTGCTGTAGCTCCCTGTCCCATCACTGGTTGGCCACACCCCTCGCCCCTTTTATTTCTTTTTGGGATATTTTTGGAAGTCCGGGCTAAGGAATGATTGCCAGCCGTAGCAAAGGCTTCCCTTCAAGCGACCCTCCTCCTCCCCTCGCAACCACCTGGCTGGCTGTGGCTGAGCCAGGAGCATGCACATGCATGGGGAGACCCTCCTCAAGCAAGTGGCAAAACAAGGCACGCGCGGGGCAGGCGGCCGCTCGCTTAGGAAGGGTCTCCCCAAATGTGTGCATGCTCCAGGCTCAGCCACAGTGAGCCGGGGGTTGTGAGGGGAGGAGGAGGGGAGGACAAAGGGAAGCCTTCCTTGCGGCTGGCGATCGATCATTCCTCTGCCAGCCCATATTTCCAAAAGAACAAATAAAAGACGTAGTGAAGCACCCCAAGAAGAGCTTGCTGGCTTGGCCCAGCCACAGCAAAGAGGGTGGGGTGAAAGAGAGACATAGGTAGACACATACAGAGTGATACACAGAAGGGATGAGAGAGACAGAAGAGACACACAAGGTTAGGTGGATAGTTCCTTTAATATTCTTGGAATTTTGGTATTTGATATTTTGGTACAGCTGTTTAGGAATGATTGAATATAATCTATAAATTTAATCAGTAAGTTATAACTTAGCCTCTGGTTTTAATTCTGGAAAAATACTTTCAGAATTGAAACCTTTCAAAATTAATATTTTCCTAGATTCATTGCTAAAGTATATTTTTAGATAAAGTTAATGCAGATAATGTTTAAAACACTTTAGAAATAGTATCTGACACAGATTTCTCTTGTAATCATAGCATTGAATTAGTTTTCAGTATTAGGTGTGGGGGAAACCTCTATAAACAGTCTCACAACTTATTCATAGTATTTTAGTTACATGAAATATTATTTTACTTTAAGCTGCCACCTTTATTTATTTCAACGTTTTTAAAAAAATAGTGGTTTCAATTTTGCTTGCTATTACTTCTATCAAAGCCATAAAGTTCATATTATTTAATTGTTGCAAAACTGAAGATGCCTCATATACATTGTTAGTGAAGCACTTATGCCCAAGGGTCTTGGAAAACATTAACAGCTTAAGTGCAGAGAATTTTTCCCCAGAGCAAATTCAATGCTGATTCAATTCAATGTCAAGAATTCTATCATATTTTAATTCATTTATTTACAAGTGGGGAAGAAATCTGAATTGAATAAGGCTGAATCAGGCTGGTCAAAGATATTCATTAAATGTCTAATTTTACAAAACCAGACTGAATCCAAGGTGACATCCTTCTAAGACTTTGTCAGTGTTTTAACATCTCTGAGGAAGATACAGAAACACAATATGGCTGCAACTAGTTTTCTTGTAAACTACAATATAAGGGTGAAGATGAAGAAGGGAAACAATTCAGTATATGTTTGCTCATTTATAAATTATTTAAGCAAGGCTTGTATAGACATTTCTTTAAGTAAAGCATCACTATGTAGTGCATTATACTAGTGCAACAAAAGATTGTTCTAGAATTCAGTAAACTTTACTAGTTTTCTAACCCAAATCAGGGATGTTAAAGGGCTCATAGATTTTGTGAATTGATTTGTTTGGAATGAAAGAAATTCATGCCATTTCTGCTTCTGTAACTGTATGGTTTTCTGCTTCCATCTTCCAGCACTGACAAATTATATTGGTTTTCTAAATAATATTGTAATATGTTGAACTTCTACACAAAACCAAATAGTACTCTTAATTCTGTTATTTAGGGTTAAAACTCTACCTGGAAATTAGTTTGCATCCATTATTTAAGGGAGGGAATATATTAAAATTTGAAGGGAGTGATTGAGAACAGTCTATTCAAACAACTGTAGTATAAAAAATGAATGATTATAACTGAATTTACAAGCAACAATGCCTGCTAAATAATAACAGTAAGACAGAAGCATGTGATGGAGCATATAATTTCGATATGTTTAACCTATTTTTTTTTCAAATTTTGCAGGTTAAATATATGGGCATTGACATTCACCCATGGACTCTAATATGCAATGCCAAAATGTCCCATGACAAGTACATCAAATACAGCTTGCTGACTGAAATGTATGAGAGTTTTATATACATTCTTCTTATTTTATTCTTTAATATATGTGGGGCTATATTCTTAGACAAATTTAGACTTAGTGGAAAGGATTTCCTTTCGATGGCTTGTTACAAATACCAATTAAGCAAAGGAGAAAAAGCTTTATATTAATTATAGCATACTATCTTCCACATCTGTTCTTCTAAAAATATGTTTCTTGCCCATACCACTACATAATACCGTGTTTCCCCGAAAATACGACATGTCCTGATGATAAGACCAAGCATGCTTTTTGGGGTGGGCATGGCCTGAAAACAAGCCCTCCTGAATGGGTGGGCATGGCCAGCATAGCAGGCAGCCCTTCCCTTCCCCGGTCAGCTAGGGGAAGCTGGACCTCTTAAACCGGACCCATGGATTAGCTGAGATGATCCGGAACTGCCTCTCTATTCTCCCCCCCCAGTGTTTTTTGCACTCGCCTGCCTCCCATCCATTCCCCCTTGCCTACAAACTCCCGCCCCACTTGCAAGAGAACAGCCGCCTGGTACCTCTTGCCATGTTGTGCCCATGTTGTGCCAACCCAGTGGACAATACCCTCCCCTCTGCTGGGCAGAGCACCATTCAGCGACCTAGAGGTAAGAGGCTGGTCGGGCTAGCCGCCTGCTGTAGAGTCTACCAGCAGTGACTGCTGTGGAAGTGTGTGCCCCGCTCTGTGCTTCCAGCTCCATGTGGATCTGCAACTCCCTTTGCCACCTCTCTGCCCTGGTTGCCAGCAGACACGGCAGCAGGCGGCTGGCCCGACCAGCCTCTTCTCTGCAGCTTCTCGCAGTTTACCCCGTCCCACCTGCCACCTCCAAATTGCATCGCTAAAGGGGGCAGGTGGATAAGCAAAGGACAGCAACCTAAGCTCCTCTTGCCATCTCTTCCTCCCCCCTCACTGGGCATGGCAGGGCTCCTTCCCCTTGCTTAGTCACCTGCCCCCTTTAGCAATGTCTTGCGAGTTCAAGATGTTTGATTGAACTCATGAGAGGTTTTCTTTTGCAACATGCTTCCCCAGACACAAAGGCGAGGAATGCAATGGGGGTATAAGTGTCAGGTAGGTCACAGCCCATCCCCACCCCACCTGCCAGAAATGAGTCTTTATGAGACTTGTTGCACCACCACTGCTGCTGCCTTGTGGAGCAGGACTGTGCAAGGCTGTGCAAGACAGCAAGCCTTGCAGAGACCTGCTCCATGAGCTGCGGGTCAGCCGCTCGGCCGATGCGAAGAACAGGGAGGGGAGGCGGCAGCTATGGGACATCCAGTCCCACGCTCACCGCCTCCTGCATCCCCAAAATAATAAGCCCCCCCGATGATAAGGCCAAGGCCATATTTTGGGGGTCAAAAGAAAATAAGACCCTGTCTTATTTTGGGGGAAACACGGTACCTGCCTACCTACCTACCTACCTACCTACCTACCTACCTACCTACCTACCTACTTACCTACATACATACATACATACATACATACATACATACATACATACATACATACATACATACATACATATCGTCCTTTTACAAAGTGTGCCAGGAAAAGAGAAGAAAATTAGTTCTCTCCACCCAAAATGGATAATTTACCCAAGGACCACTGCTGTTACTTTTCTGATTACTTTGCAGGTTTCTGACCTAAAGGCACCTCTGTGTTACTATTTTCAAGGTTTATCCCAAAAACATGAGCAAAACCAGCAAAGAAGCATATTTTCTTATAAATAAATTCACAAACACACGTATTAATACCATTACCGGTAGTTTGCCCTTTACAGATAACAGTTAATACTTCCTAATTTTTGTATGGTTTTGAAATTATAGGGGGGGGGAAGTATCATAGTTCCTCTATAAGAGAAAAAACCCAATCAGAATAAAATTAAATCGGAATAGACAAACATGTCCCTATTTGAAATATATCTCACTTTGTCCATAGAGATGGATAAGGAATTACAACTTCTAAAAAAAATGCTGTTAGCAAAAACCAGTCTATTGTTCTCTGGCTAAGAATCTGGTTTTTCATCAGTATTTCCCTGAGTTTTGCAAAGAAGCTACTTGTACAAAATAATAATAATAATAACAGAGCTAAACAGTAAAAATGTTAAGGGTTGATTTGCAGAATTAATCATGAGAGATTCAATTTTCCTCAATAACATTTAGATTCAAGTGACTCATGCATGAGATGTGGCGATCATAATAATTCTGAGTCAAAGTGACCTGTTTTCCAATCACCAAGTTAGGATCCAATTTCAATTATGTTAACTGGGTAGATCTCTAACTGAAACAGTTTTATAGCTTGTGTGTAATATAAAGAATCCTTTTCTGAATCTCTTACTAATTGTATAGCACTTTCTCTTCAGAAATTTTTTCTCTCTTAAGTTAGGTATCCTTTGGGAAATATCTTTGTTGATTATCTCTTATTATTCTAAATGTGTTTCTGCTAATTGAACATTTTCATGCCTGCAATTGCCACACTATTGAAGTATCTGCAGATTTAAGGTAAATTTCTGGATCTTTCAATTTTTCAATAGAAAGGAAGGGAGATTCAACCAATGCTCTTAAAGGGTCCTTTGACCAAAGTAGATTTCTTTTTTTTTACTTCAATCCTGCAATGTAGTTCTGTCTTAAACAGAGGATAAAATGGATTGCCTTAATTATGCATTATTAATGAGAGGATGTTCTTTTTCCTGACCAACAGGAAGGTTGAATAATCAGTTATTTTATTTTTAACAGTCGCTATTTTAGCCAAAAGTAAAGAAAATAGCTGTGGAGGGAAAAAAAGATTTGTTGCTCTTTTGTACATCAAATACTTCTGTATCCCCCTTACAGTCATTATTGGAGTTGTTTAAAATTCATACATAAATAAAATGTGTGTGAGATAGAGAAATCTGACGCAGTTGACCCAATTTAATGCTAAAACTGAAAAGGCTAATTCCAAGATCACAAAACAATGAAAAGTGGTTTAATGCATACTTAATATTTTCAGTGAATATATTTCCATATAATCCAGCATGATCATGGGTACATAATTAGGAATATGCTTTGACAAGAAAAGGCCCAGTTCTTTTGAAACACATGGATATTTTCACAGTTTATATACCTAAGTCTATCTGAGGACCATTTATTATGAACCTAAAATGGTTTCTTCACTCAAAAGTTCTGGAATTATGTACACTAGTCTTTTCTATATGTTCATTTCTGTTTCACAGAATTATTTCTAGCTTTTAGCCATTCAAGGTATCCTCAGCTGATTCACTTCTTAATTTCTTTGCTTCTCCTTCTCTGTTCTCATCTCGGCTTTTATCTTGCATCTCTGTATTTTGTTCATTCCCTACAGTGTTTTGTTATCCACTATAACTACTTCTTATTTTTTATGAATCCTACAGCCAACCCTCAGGCATAAACATCCCAAGCTCCCTTATTTTCATGCATAATTTGTCCTTTACAAATAGTCAACTTCTCATGTTTCCCCTCGCGAATAAATGTCTAACTGTTTTGATAAATACAAAGTGTATCTCTTTGCTTGTCAGGTGCCTTGAAAATAATAACTATTGTCCCCTAGAACCCTGATCAATGTCAAGGAGAGTAACATTCTTGCTGGAAAAGAAGAATATACCCCCTACATATACCCATGCTGTTATTCCTATTTTAATATTTCATGTGTCATACTAAATTTTGCCTTGCTAGTTAGAGTAAAAACATTAACTCAATCTCTTGTTGAAAAGGGAATATCACATGATGGCTAAGTTGTTCTAGATAGAAACAGCAATAATGCAGATGAAAACACTGTTTTGTTGACCTAAGTACCATTACTAATATTTATAACAACAAAGGCAAACATTGCATTTTATTACTGAGGTAAATGTTTGCAAATGTCTCAGCCAGATAGCAAAATAAAGTCCTACAGCTTTAAACCAATTTGTATTACTGCCAGTTCCTTCCCACCATGGTTAAAGATGGCAAGCCTTAGATGACTGCCAAGTTTAAGAGAAAAGCATCATCTGTATAACTAATTCCCAAGGGGAGAAAATATACCAAAAAAGGCTGGAAGAAGAGGTGTGGTATTTCAGAAGAGAAAATATAGCTCAAGGAGATAAAAGCAATGTGGTTAGCCTTTTACCAGCCAAGAGTATTACACACTCAGAAGAGACTAAGTCTTCTATTCAGATGCTTGATAACTTTGCCAAAAAGCCATATGTTACTTCTGGAAGAATATTTATGCAGCTTGGCATCTGGATCCTAATGTTGTTGTACATCAGAGAATGAGAAGGATGAATAAATCACGGGAATAAAATGGTTTATGCATAAATAAGACCACATTAGCTTTAAAGAGGCAGCTTGCTGAAGTATATCCATATCTGTAATATCTTTTATCTCCTTCCTTCTTTCATTTTTTTGTGTTTATAGTCTGAATCAGAATAATGCACATCAATAATCGAGAAGAAAAGTGTAAAACAGAATTACAACTCTATAACTTTCAGAGTTAAAGGCAAACCCCACTGAATTCAATATAGATTACTGAAAATAAACACAGAGTTGCAAGCTAAGGACAGAAAGAATAAATAAGAGGAGATATAAAGTGGCCAAATATAGGGTTTTTAAAAACTAAACATTTGACTTAGGTTCAAAGATTCTGGATCTGATAATTGTACATATCGTGAAATGTGCTGCTAGCCACTAACTTGACATTTTCTGTTTTTCTTATTCTCTCCGTCGCCCCCATCTTCCTCCAAGCTCATATTAAGAGAAAAATAAAAATTAGGTGTGGGGTGAATCTATAGTATCTTTTTTTCTACCCATCCATATCATAGCATTTTGTTCATTCTCCCTACATCCATATTACATATAGGACTGCCCAGAGTGTCTTGGATAAACAGGCAGGCATAGAAATTGTATTAATAAATATATAGAATGAATGAATATTACAGCATTTGGTCCACTCATATCGTACTTTATCAATTTCTAACACCAAAGACTAGCATGTATGGGATAAAATAATGCATTCCCAACAACACAGTATCACTGCATTTGATGCTGGTCTTTCACTGTACAGGGTGCTTCTCTAGGTGTTTGGAGAGTAGGCAAGAATAAGCTCTTTTATTTGCATTTTATCTTCTATTCATTTGACTATGAAATTTTTCCTTCGTTATAAATGCATACATAACAGTAGGGCTTTAAAAAGTAAACTTTCAATGCATAAAAAGGCAACATTTCTGCTTACATCAAATTTTGTTACAATACTTAACTTAGAAAATGGAGAAGCACTTTACAGTCAAACATTCAATACAGAATGAGGGTAATGGATAGCAATGTCTGTTCACTGGACATCTCATGAAGAATCCACAGAGGTAAGAAAGGCTATATTGTCAAATAAAAGTGTAATAAAATTTAAAGTTACACTGTAATTTAGGTAAATAATACAGGTAGTCCACAACTTACAACAGTTTGTTTAGTGACCATTCAAAGTTACAATGACACTAAAAAAGTGACTTCAGTTTTTCAAACTTATGACCTTTGCAGCATCCTCATGGTCACATGATCGAAATTCAGACACTGGGCAAATGACTTATGTTTTTGATGGTTGCAGTGCCCCAGGATCATGTGATCCCCTTTTGCAACCTTATGACAAGCAAAGTCAGTTTAACAACTGTGGCAAGAAATATTGTAAAATGGACAAAACTCATTTAACAAATGTCTTCCTTAGCAACTGAAATTTGGGGCTCAATTGTAGTTGTAAGTCAGGGACTTCCTCTGGTTATCTGCCAGAAATCCAGTCTATCTGACAGCGGCGAAGAAAAGATCTTAAAATGAATTATGTTTTCTTTTCAGTTTGAGATAATTAGAAACATTTTCAAAGAAGTGCTTCAAAAGTTAGAAGATTCAAGGGTACACTATGTCAAGCATAATGGAACAATGTCAGTATCTCAGTGGCAAAATAATAACACAAAGGAGTACAATAACTATGATTCCAGACAGTTACAAATAACAACCAGGAACAGATTCCTAAATGAATGCAAAGATTGGGGGTAATGATACACTTAATGGTATACTTCTGCTCCAGTCTAAATTTAGGTTTTGTGAAAACTATCCAGCAGTATTACTAAAGGATAAATTCTGATTAAACTTAATTATTTTCAAACACATTTATTCCTGATTGCATTGCTAGAAAGTGAAGAGCCAAAGAAAAATAATTATACACTTCTTTCATAATCTTTGGAAGTTCATGTGGTTACAAAGGTGTTTTTTTTAGTGATGCCTCAAGCAAAGCGGCCTTTAAAAGATGCTTCACAAAGCAACATGTCTCTCTGCTTCTGAAGGGCACAGCAGTTTCATTGCTTTGCATCCAATCTCTGTTCCATCACATCCAGTATTCAGAAGACATGCACAAAAGCCTCTTCCAGCTACTGGACATGATAAACGGAACAGCTGGAGGGACCTGAAGTGCTTCAGTAAAGTTATGGTACTTCAGCATTAAGCTGGCAGACTGAATTCTAGTGTTGTCATGCTGTGAAGGAAAGGCATTGTTTCTGAGACAAATGTTTTGAAAGGTTGGTTCTCAGCCTTCATAATATCCTTTGTGCGGTCAGAAATAAGAGTTCAGATGGCAAAACAAGGTTAAGGGCTAGTATGAAGGATCAAATTGAACAGTTGTGGAGTATAAGAAAAAAGAAGAGAAGCTGTCTACACAATTAATAGACTTCCTGGGATGTAGTACGTACTGTTGCTTTAGAAAAACAACTGAACTCTCACCTCAGGTTTCTTCTGGGGGCAAATATTTCATCCAATTATTTTGTAAAAGTAAAAGGTTATGATATAGCTATATAATAAAGTACTACCTTGAGAAATGTGAGGACTTCTGCCAAACAGCTGGAAGAGAGCATGGACTCTTGAGATCACAGCAGCTGATCCTTTTATGCACAGGACATCCAGATTATAGGAATGCGCCCTGAGCACTAACACATTTATTCAAACATAGGGAAGGTCTGTGAAATTATCAACATTTTCCCCAAACTATTCATTTTATGGTTGCTGTTGTTTTTGGAAAGACTAACTAGAAAATCATAATCACCATGTGTCCTTTAAAAGACAAGGAAGGGGTACTGTCCACCTTTTTTCTTCTGTACCCAAAAACTACATTCTTTTGCAATTTCTGCCAGGAAAGACTCATGCTATGTTTGGTAGTGATATAAACTGATCTCATTTAGAGCTTCTGAAATTATTTTATTATATTTCTTTAAATTCAATTTACTATATTACATGATTTATATTTTACCAATGTCAAGGTGACTCACAGCATAAAGAATACAAAGAAAACAGACACATCATCAAATCATTACAAGCATTGCCAAACAGAAATAAGTAGAATGAAGTTAGAATATTCCTGAAAATGAAACACTCAAGAGAAAATGAAACAGACTTGGGTATTCATCCATAGTAAATACAGTTTCTAAGGCCTGGATTTATGTTTCCTGATAAAAAGGGACTAGCCTAGACAAGTGCAGAATACTTTAAATATGACAGAGGTTTGATAGTGCCCAAAATCAGGATAAACATATTCAACGCAAATATGTGAGAATAGCTTCTAAATAAATATTTAGTTGATATAATCTTGAATAACTATATAATTTGTTCCAAATTCTTAAGAGAGCTTTGATTTTTTCCCTTCCAAATAGCAGCCTTACACATAATAGTTCTTTGTTAAATGTTTAAACCAATTTGTTTTGATGTTTGTACTACGAGAAAGAACAAGGGATGGAGGGGAGAATCATATAAATTGGTAATAATTTAAAAATATATTAGAAAATCTGATTTATGAGCATGTTAAAAGAAAGTCTTTGGATTTCAATCCTAGAAAGGTAAAGAAAGACCACATTTTTGTCTATTTACCTGCTTCCTAAGCTAACATTAGTTTTGATCTTACTGCAGGCAATTGAAGTAGAGCCCAAAATTTACTGACTTCTCTACCACCATATTCAGGTCATGGTTCACTTTTTGTGCAATAAATGTCAAGTTCTAACTCATTTGTTAGGATGAGCCGTTACTATTTCCTGGATATTATTCCTCTGTTCTAGAGATGTCACTTTTTAACAAGCTCTTGGTATGTGTTATATTGTATTGAGAAATCTAGGGCTTCTCTTGCCTCTGTGATTGTAATGTGGCACATAAAAAAAGAAAAATCTTCAGCCTTTATGGCTAAGCATGTACCATATTTGTATAAGGAAACAAATTCATATTGTCCAAATACAGTAGTTGAACTTTTAGTGTAGGCAGAACTACTTTATTAGATATTATAAAGTGGAATGATTCCTATCAACACATCAATTGAAGAATTTGTGTTTTTTTTAAAGCAGATAAAATGCAAGACAGGATGATGGGTATATTAGTACCTACACCTGCACAGAAATTCAGTTGAATGAATATGGTGCCACTATGAAAGATGATTTACATGTTTAGTTTATAAAACTAGGATCTAATTTTGCTTATTCAAGATCAAGGTCACATGAAGTGTTAATATCACTTTATAATGCCTTGGTAAGGCTACACTTGGAATATTGCATTCAGTTTTGGTCACCACAATGTAAAAAGGACATTGAGACTCTAGAAAGAGTGCAGAGAAGAGCAACAAAGATGATTAGGGGACTGGAGGC
>JANHFT010008063.1:11328-23874 GCA_032467955.1 Pseudoxenodon macrops | reverse complement strand
TGCCTCCAGAAGTTGTGAATGCTCCAACACTGGAAGTTTTTAAGAAGATGTTAGATAATCACTTGTCTGAAGTGGTGTAGAGTTTCCTGCCTAGACAGGGGGTTGGACTAGAAGACCTCCAAGTTCCCTTCCAATTCTGTTATTCTATATTCTATATTATTAGTCATGTAATTTTATTTCACCTGGCTAATACTGCTTTGAAACAAAAGATCTCCTTAGGAATAATTCGTATTTTGATACTTAAATAATGGAAAGACAAATTTACAAAATTAATTATGATATTTGTAAGGATAACCTTGCAAAATGATTGGCTTCAACATCCAAAGATTGCTTGTTGTAGGTTCCTCTGCAGATTAGTCCTTTCACATTAGAGACCTGAATTTAAGAAGTACTCTGAAGAATTAGGAGAAATTCATGAGCTATAGCTGGAAAGCAAAAAGGAAATGTCTTAAGACCTAACATGATTCTTCCTCATTAGCCACCTGAGAACTAAAATTGAGAGTTATCCAAAACTCAAAATACATGAGCATAACACCCAATCAGATAACCTATCATTTCACAAGTAGAAAACTTGTCCACAGAAGAAAGAAGGTGTATATAACAAGTAGAAGATTGATAATTATTTTAACCTTCCAAGTTGAACTTGCTACCATGGAATATAACAGGTTGCAGATCCAAAACTAAACACATAGAAGATAGTTTATTTCCAAATTTAATTTTGTCTTTTCTCAGTTACTTAGATGATAGAAATCTTTCCAGCTGAATGCAATTATCCTATAATTATTATAAAAATATTATTTAGGTAGGAGTAGAAAAAGCTTGTGTGTACTGAAGGTATTCATTTCTATTGACATATATCACCAAATAGCAATGACACTACTAATAAAAGTCTAAGAATATGACCTATTGCTGGCAAATGTCTACCTACCTATTTTAAGGATTCATTCAAAAAACAAGGAAACTTGGAAATATATATTATCACTTCAATAAAAAGATTTTCAAAGTGTAGCAGATTTTAGGTAGACATTTTAACACCCACTGAGCTCATGTGAAAGGTCTCTGTACAAACATTTTCCTCAGA
The DNA here is from genome assembly GCA_032467955.1 of Pseudoxenodon macrops. Taxonomy (NCBI): domain Eukaryota; kingdom Metazoa; phylum Chordata; class Lepidosauria; order Squamata; family Pseudoxenodontidae; genus Pseudoxenodon; species Pseudoxenodon macrops. The sequence continues at coordinate 22,793 of JANHFT010008063.1, read as the reverse complement.
GCTTATCAAACTAATGTATGATTCCATTACTTCAAATTCAGCATTCAAAATATTGAAACATTAATTATATCAGCTTATGTCTTGCTATGTAAACCAATATGATTGTTCATATTGAATCGAGCTATTTGGGGACATACACAGGGAATTCTTTTTCGATATTATATCCAATCCATGTATTGTATATTGCAGTTTTGAGAGCTTTTTTAAGATAATCTTTTAACATAATGGACTCAAAACCTTTACCGTTTTATTCTCTCTTGTTGAGCAATAAAATTTACAAAAATTTTCCAGATTCAGATATTTATATTCAACTATAGTGTAGTCATTTAAAATGAACTGAATTTTAGCCCATCTTTTACACTTTAATCAGCTAATAACTCAGGCTCATTCAAAAATGGTAATAAACCATTTATATAAAAAGTTGTTCATTCACTATTAGATTTTAATCTATGCAGTATTTATGTCCTAAATACATGACATAAAATCCTATAAACCCAAACTGTGTAGATCACAACAATGGTTTCACAGGGATTGCATTAGAACTAGGAGAGAGGTGATTGCCAGCTACTAGACCTACCGACAAGATCCAATTTACACCCCACATTTAGAGATAAGTCAAAAAGAAATAAATAATATGCCCTAAAATATTGTTTTACCTGGCAACAACCAACTACCAAGATTCCTACAAATTTTGGTCTTTGGTTGTGCCAGAATTAAATGCACAGTTTTTCCATCTGGTTTTCCATATTCCAGTAGTACCCTGGGAGAGTCACATTGACATCTCCATGCAACAAAACCTTCCTTTCTTTACAACTCAGGTTTTGGAAAGGCACCATTTCCCAAGTGGGTTCCAGTCACAATATCAATAATGTAATTAAATAACTGAAAGCTAGAAAAGCCTTCTTTGTACTCTACGTATGAATGTTAAATTGAACTATACATCCCCATCTTGACTCCTGAGTATTAATTTTGGCCTGGCTTTTCAGTTAAATAGACAGAATCATTAATATCCCAAAAGAATAAGGGACAGTTATATTTTTCCTATTATATTCATATCACTAGGAAACCATATGACTTATATATAATATCAGCTAAGTAGATTAGACAAAGACTGTATTTATACCCATATGTTATTGTTTAACATCACTTTTCTCTATATGGAATCAAACTACCTAAAATATTAATTAAACTCTACTTTAAAAGTGGACTGTATATTATTCTAAGTATGGTTCCAATATTCAAGCAATTTTTCCAATCTTATCATTTCTAATTAATTTTTAATTACTATTTCTTATTTCAGCTAAAATCTTAAACTGGCCAAAACTCACAATAAAGATGTATTTACTTATTAGGAAAAGATCTGGGCTAAAATGTGTGAAGGAATGAACAAAAACAATTATGTTATTGGATCATATCTAGATTATGATGTCCAAAAGTAAATTGTAAAGTAGTGTGAACTAATGTGATGGAGGTTTTTTAATTATCCTGACTTCTGTTGAAAATCAAATTGCCAAGTATAGTCCTTCCAGGAAATTGTGACAACTTTTTCATTCAAAGAACAATAGAAAGACCAGTTGTCATTGACGTAATACTAATAAATTGGTAATTAATCTGTAATTCTTCACTTTAAGATGAATTAAAACTATGCCATTTAAATAAAGTTCATTTTAATACACTTATTAACCCAGCCATATGGTTGATCTCAAGCCCAGATAAAATGGTGAATTACCCTGTAAAAAAATATCACCAGAGCCAATAAGTCCACATGACTCAGATATGGATACCAATAGCAGATTCTCCAGGCTTTATGGTAACCTGCAAGCTACTGGAGAAGAGCAAGGGGTAGCTTTTAATAGTAATGGATTTATGGCATTTTGGAGGAAAGCCTTCAGGAAGCCCAACAATTGATGGGCACAATGATGAAAGAGGTTGCCTATGCTGTATAAACATAAACAATCTTGGCATCAGTGGGTTACACTGGATAGGCAATAGTTAATTCAAATCAGATGAATTTATGGTTTATTTTTCTGAAAACAATGTCATCAGATGAAAAGGAGTTGCATTCTGCAAGTGGCTAAATGTGTTGAGAATTATAGAGCATTCAGTGATCACATAATATCTATTCAAATCTGAGGCAAGCCACTCAACATTACCATACTACAAATCTAAACTCCAACTCTAGACTCAAATGATGATGAAATTGAACTTTGCTTCAATGTGCTGTCAAGCAAAAAATATATTTTATATATTAAGAGCAATTTCAATGCAAAAGAATGCCAATAGGAGAGATTGTGAGAATCATAGGCAAGTTTGGGCTAGTTGAACAGAATGAAGCTGGCCATTGTCTAGTGCAATTTTTCCACGAAAATTATAATGAAGCATAATGAGCACATGTTTTATTCAACACAAGCAATGTTTATACACATGGCAGCACCAAATTGACAACATTGAAATCAAATAGGCTTCATTTTTGCCAACAATGCTGAAAAGGTTCAATTGCATCTATTAAGAGACTTGCTGGAGTTGATTGTAGCTTAGACCATCAGTTATTAGGGGCTAAACTGAAGCTCAAACTGCAAAATGAAAAAAAAGTACTATCGTCCAAAAATTCAATGTGAACAACATCTCATCTTTATGTGCCATAGAAGTTAAGAATAGATTTGAACCACTGAATCTAGAATAGAAAATTTCAAATGAACAGTGGCAAGATATCCAAGGTAACATCATTGAAATTACTGAAAAGTATGTGTCATGCCAAAAATCAAAGATAAGAAACAAGTGGTTGTCTGACGACATCATCAGAATAGCTTATCAGCTAAAGCCCAACATAATAAGGACAAACTTAAAAAGCCAAATACAATTTTCCAACGTGAAGCCCAGAAACACAAAAATAGGCAGGTTAATGTCAACATCTGGAAGAAGCTAACAAGAAGGAAATTATGTTTGCTGTAGTGAAAATGATGCAATTTAGTTTTTTAGCCCAGCAAGGATCTGTTAAAGACCATAATGGGAATGTACTAGGTGACCAGCAGAAGATCAAGAATTGGTGGAAAGAACAAAGGGAAGGACTCTATAGTAGTTTGACTTACCATCAAAATGACAGCGATAAAGAAACAAATGTCTTGAAAGAAGAAGTAGAATGGGCCATGGAGAAATTTCCGAACTAGAAAGTCTCAGGTATTGACGGAATACCTGCAGAATTACTAGGACCAGCACAAGTTAACATCATTACTGTCCTGTATCAAGTGATATGGTTTACATGTCAATGGTCTCAGGACTGGAAAAGATCTGTTTTTATCCCATTAGCAAAGAAAGGCGATGCCTCTTTGTCTTGCTCTCAGTCTACTTTCTATATAACTTGTAATTTTTCAGTTCAAATGACAAAAATAAAACATGAGGGCTGAGAATTATTTTTTTGTTAAAACTTATATTGCTACAGAAAGTGAAAACTGATTTTGTTGATATTGTCCTTTAACCAAGCTGATTAAATTGATGTTGAAACTCAAGGTATGTTTTTTTCTTTCTTCAGTGAGGCTCCAATTGCACTACTAATCAGTGAATTAGTTTTGGAATAATTTAAATTCATCTCCACTATAGATTCTCACAATCTACCACTTACCATCCATTTAATTTTTATTTTCTTCTTTCTTGTGAACTGAAACTGGAAAACCAATACTATTCTATAAGGAAATGGATTATATGAATGTAAACTTAAAAAACTCAAATGCAATCTTTGGTAAACTACTTAAAATTGGGTTGGGAGGTTTTACATAGCCAAACTGTTCCAAATTATACACCCCTAAACTGAAGTTTTCAAATTTCAGGAACAAATTAATTAACCAGTTTTCTCCAAGTTGAGTTGGAGTTTTCATGGATTTTTGCATATGTAAACATGCACATTTATTAAATTACCTTTCAGGCCAAATCAGTTATATCTTTCAAATGTATAGTGCAGATAAAATTAGTTCAGCTTTGGAATCAAATCATAGTTCTGAATCAAATAATCTCTTTGAAATTCTTTTACCTAATTCATGCTGATATTCCCACCCTCTAATAATTTAAGCTTGTTGTATGAGCCTAGCTGAAAAACAAGTAAAAGCATTTTCTGAAATAGAAGTAAAGTAATAGAAGTTTTGCTTAATGAATGTCTTCTTGGATTAGAAAGACCTTAAATTCACAGACCTAGTGTCATAAAAATAGGTTATAAATGTCATATAAATTTTCTTATATGGAAGCAATCAACTTTCACTTTAACTAGTTTATTTTCTTGGATGGTTTCACCTGGCCCTAATTAGTAGCATTAATATTCATTAACATATATGTGGTTAAATCAGTCTGCATAATTTCTCATCTGAGTGCATATTCACCCCATACTAATTAACACATATGTATAACATTTTTTCCAGTTAATGGCCTTCAGTGATCTGATACTTGTTATTTAGTAAGTTATTTTATATTACTATGGAATCCATTAACAAATGCAACAAAATGATTCCTTTAATTGGAAGCTTTCAAAGGACAAATGTGATTTTTAAAATACTATTTTATTGTAAAATGCCATAAGTTCTATGATTGCAGGGTGTACAAATTTGTATGATAGATAGATAGATAGATAGATAGATAGATAGATAGATAGATAGATAGATAGATAGATAGATAGATATTATTTATTTATATTTATCCCACCTTTATTATTTTTATAAATAACTCAAGGCAGTGAAGAAACCTAATATTCCTTTCTTCTCCTGTTTTCCCCACAACAGTTTTGTGAGATGGGTTGACCTAAGAAGGACAGTGACTGGTCCAAAGTTACCAGCTGGCTTTCATTGCTGGAAGTTATGCTCTTCTGGTTTCTAGCCTGATGTCTTAAACAATAGACCAAATTGGCTTATTAGAGTATTCAATCTTTTCATTAACATATACTATCAAGTAAATAATTATATAGGTTCACATTAATATTATTATTATTTCTTTACATATAATTTCTGTGGTCATGATGCTGCCGTACTTTAGTTTCAGATTGGATAAGATCATTTCAATGATTGACCACTCTTATGTTGACTATTTAGACCCTGCAGAACATTGCATTCAAATGCCTTTTGATTAATGAAAGACATTTAGTCAATGCGTAAACTGCATGCCCTACCACACTTTTTGCAATATTAATCAATGCTCTGAAATGTTACCTTATTACAATGTAATCAAATTTAACCACTTGAGCTCTTAATTCCCTTGAAATGACTCATTCAGCCATAATTTCATGCATGTAGTATTTTCTCAATTCTCAGAAATATTATTATTGTGTATCATTTCAATTATCTTTTATATTGATTTAGACTCTGTTTCTTTAATCAATCTGTGAAGTCTTTTGCCCACATTTTCAACTTAAAAAAACAAATAAACAAGAGATCCTTTAACATGAACTGAAACAGCCCCTTCTATAATAATGGAATCCAAATCCAATTAAAAAAAGATGGTAAAACAAAACATATTTGCTAATGCACTAAACAGATAAAAATGGATAAAAATCAGTTAATGTACATTAAGATTATACTGTACATTCCATTATAAGCTTAATAGAACTGCTATGCCAGATATAAAATGAATTGGGTAAATATAGCCAAACCAAACTTTCGTCTTTCATTCTGTTTAAGTCTATACCACTGGCCAATACGTAAATATTTTAGTTCAATCATGCGCTAGCTAGATTACTGCAATATTTGACAGACACTGGCATGACAGCTTCATAAATCTTTTCATAATTCATCAATATCACTTCTTTAAAAGAAAGTTTAGCAGCAACACAGAAGCCCAAAAATTCAGCCATCCTTTCACTCTTGACATTAAACCATCTCAATGATCCTTTTTAAGTGTCAGAACTCAGATATCATTCATTAATCCCAAAGAACAATGAATGGCAGTAATTTAAATGTTGTAGCTGAGTTTGCTCATGGACCTTGCTTGGTTATGTCGCCTCCTGTACTTCTTTTTTAAGTGCAACAGTAGAACATGACAGTAGAACCACACAGCATAATTAGCTAGAGTGTCTTTTGAGAATATTTGGTCAAACAATTTTGAGAGAGACCCTTTCACTGATGTTACTTAGATTAGTTTGACTTATTGGGTTAAGCTACAAGGTGATTGGTTTGCTTTGGGTTTATTCTGAAATGTGAATTCATCCATTAAGAGAGGCAAGCTGAGACCTAGAAATAAGTGCATTCTTCCACTTTTTCTTTTCCTTTTTGCATCCCCCAGAAGTCCCCACAGTACCAAATACTTTTAAGAAAGCAGTGTTGATTGTTTAGCTAGAGGGCTTAATGCATCTATTTTACTCTTTATATTAAGACTGGCATTTTAAATAAAAGTCATGCAAAGAACTTTGTAACAGAGTTGTTCTCCATTAACCTGACCAATTCTACCAGTCCATCCATCCTTCCTATAGAAGCAAGGAAGAGTAAATATCAATACTCATTTCATGGATAACATCTCTTCAGAGATCTTGACTGGGTTGTCAATCTGCACAGAATGGAAAACAGTAATTATCATAGAAGAGTAGTATCAACCATTGTATTTAAAATCAGCATGAGTCAATTATTCTTTTCCTGAATTTTAATTGATATAGAGAAGAAAAAATATTCTAAAAATTCCACAGGAGTGATTATCTAGCACAATATTTACCAAGCTTATTTGTTCAAGAATCTATTATAATTTATGTGATTCTATGAAATGAGGCAGTGATTTTTCATATTGCCCACTAGCTGCTATTGACCCTTTTACCTGAAGATGACAGGATCGAATGGAGACACTCTGATAGAGATATCACCTTATTACTGAGCTATGGCAGATGATAGTTCTCAATGTGTTTTACTCTTGAAATTTCTTCCATGCTTCTTTCATACTTGATGAAGATATTCTGGTCAGTTTCATTCCCTGTAGTCTGATATTACTTGTAATCCAGTTGTTCTTGTATATATCTATAAATGATACATCACTGTTGTTTTGACATTGTGCTAGAATTCGAACTGGAGGACAAGTGCTACTATCACCCCACTGTTTGACTCATTGTTAAAGAGAATAAACAATAGCCTTGAGTTTAATGCAAAGTCAGCTGCAGATCAGATCATACATTTCTAGAGTGCTCAGATAAATCATTTATTAGTTCTATCACCCTAAGGGAGATTTCTCTATTATCCAAAGGTGGAGAAACAATTGCAAAATGTCAATATGGTATTTTATAAAATATGAAAGATCAAATTCTATATGTTTGAAATAAACCCAGAAGTTTAGTTTGTTTCAATTATCTGCAGCAAATTACATGAAGCTAAGGGTCTGGACATTATTTTGCATGCATTTAATATATTGACATTTGCAGCTTTGATTAAACTGCTATTTCTTAAAATATTGTTTACCAGTGCAAAGGCTGATAGAAAAGTAGACTGCCTGTTTCAACAAGCAGAATAATGGGTTTTGTCTGCATATGAATTGGGGAAATGAGAGGCAGAGTGGGGAACACTTCTTTTGGAATCAGCTTTCTGAGCCTACAGAGTGAGCAGAACTGAGTTTGACGTTTGGAGAACTGGCATCAGTGCCTGGCCACTCTCTAGAAATGAGATAATGACAGCAGAAGTCCTGCCACTTTTTTCCCTCCAGTAAAGCTGCTTGCTCTCTGTTTTCAGATTAGCTACTGTAGCATTACATGTTGAAATATGTACAATGGTCTTCCATAAGACCATTGAATAGGTTTGAACATGGTTTCATCATCTCCAGTAAAGCCCCAGAACACAAGTAATGCTTCCACAGAGTTGGTGCTGCAATGTCTAATGCAAGGTTGAAACCTTGATACTTATACCACATTTCCCTTCTCCTATGGCTGGGGAAGTACAGGATTCAGCTAAGCAGCTGCAAATCCATGAAGGGGCTTTACTAAGATACACTCTTCCTCTCTCCATACTTCAGTTTCTTCAGATATTAAAGGAAGAACATTCCTTCAGTATCTACGTTCACAGTTGTATCTTTCAATGATATCAAAGAAGAACACTTACATCCTTTTTATTCCTTCCATAAAGCTATCTCCCAGATTAGGCACCATAACATCTAATTTCCATGTGGGACTATTTTCACAAATGTATAATGATCTTATGGATACACACTAAAACGTGTCTCGATATGGCTTAAAAACTGCATCTGTAGAACCCCAGTGATAAGATACTGCTATGCCTGAGCATACATGACTGAGAAAACAGGGCTAATTGGACAGCTTTATCTGAATGGTTGCAATTTCGCCACTCTCTTTCTCTATAGTCCCATAGAATACCTCTGTGGGGTAGTAATAGCAGCTAACGAGCTGTTCCAATCCCTACATATGTCCATGTGCATGCAAACATACTTCTGTTGCCATCCATTCAAACTACTGCAACACCAATGTCATGGAGGCCTTTTACTCATGTTCTATGACTTTATTGGACTTAATATCTTCCAAAAGGCAAATGAACGTGAAGATCAGTGACACCGCTGTGTGCATGCCCAGACCATCTTTAATTCATAGGAAGGTTCCACTTCTAAACTTACAAGGTGATACAAATGAATACATGGAACAGCTTGTGCCAGAAGACAAGATAATCCTTGCTGAAACAGGGATTCACAGGTATAGTTTCCTCTGTGGTGGGTAAGGGACAAATTGAAGACAATGTCCTCTCTTCTCTTAAGTATGGTTGTTGAGACAGTTCCAATCAGATAATTAGTCAGTTATGTAAAAGAACACTATACAGAAATCTCTCTTTGCAATGTTTGTTGTTTGTTGTAGCAGAATACAACAGTGTTTTGGATTTGATTCCAAAATGGTGTTTAAGAGTGCACAGAAGAACAAACATAGCATGTTTGTACATTTACATCTTCACAGCAGCCGTGTCTTTTCACAGGGCAGCACAGTTCCTGCTGCAAAGTGTATAGAAAAATATGTTTTCCAAGTCACCTCTTTGGTATCAGCTCTGAAATCCTACACCTGGTATCATATTCCTGGTATCTAGACCCATGGCATGAATTTCTTTTTCAAAGAAAATAAAATGACCATGTTCTAATTAATTTGAAATATCCTTGAATTTATTTCATCTTGTGGATTTATTTTAAGATATAAATTGAGTAGGTAATAAAACAGTCTTCTATACCTATAGATCTAAATGCATGAAACAATGAAATAAGCAAAAAAAAGGAGACTAAATATACATGAAATATATCTGCAGTTAGAAATAGGAAGTCTTATATGTGGTCCCAGGATAAACCAGGAGTTGGGTTTATGAGAAAAAGAGTATGCTGGGTCTTTTTCCCAATTGTTGCTCTCTTCCAGATAGATATTCTGACTAATCTAACAGAATAATAAAATAATAGAGTTGGAAGGGACCTTGGAGGTCTTCCAATCCAACTCCCTACTCAAGCAGGAAATCATATACCATTTCAGACAAATAATTGTCCAGTTTCTTTAAAATCTACAGATTTGGAGCTCACCAATTTCTTTAGGTAACTTGATCCACTAATTAATTGTCAGGAAATTTATCCTTAGTTTTAGGATGATTCTGTCTTTAATTAGTTTCCATCCATTGCTACTTTTCCTGCCTTCAGGTACTTTGGAGAATAGATTGACCCTCTGTTCCTTGTAGCAGCACCTCAAATATTGGAATACTGCTATCATGTTATCCCTAGTCCTTCTTTTCATAAAACATATCCATTTTCTGCAACTGTTCTTCATACATTTTAGCCTCTAGTCTCCTAATCATCTTTGTTTTTCTTTTCTGCATTCTTTCTAGAGTCTCAAAATCCAGACCAAGACTGGATGCAGTATTCCAAATGTGGTCTTACAAAGACATTATAAAGAAGCATTAACACATCACGTCATCTTGATTCTATCTGTCTGTTAACGCAGCCTAGGACTGCATTGGCTTTTTTGGTAGTTGCAGTACACTACTGGCTCATATTGATTGTCCACTAGGATTCCAAGATCCTTCTCACAGTTACTATTATTGAGCCAGGTACCACCTATTCTATACCTATGTATTTTGTTTCTCTTGCTTAAATGTAGAACCTTGCTTTTCTCACCATTGATTTTTTTTAGAGAGGACCCATCTGCATAACTCTGTGCTGCTACTTGATCCAGAGAATCTTTTATCATTCAACCAGATTTGTGCACTCAAGCTGCCATGCCTTACACTTGCTTGGGGATGCAGTTCTGTGGATTAAATTGTCTGTGTGATGTGGCTTCACAGAAAACCCACAATGCTACTGGGAGTTGTTTTACACAAATGGCTTGCCACACAGCTGTGCCTCTATCTTCTTACATTTTAAGCAAGAACTGTCCTACAGTTGAACGAGCACATGAATTGAACTCCAGTGTACAAGCAATTGATTTACGTATTTGCAGGTGTTATTTTGTCTTCTTTTTGCAGTCAGGGCTCTGTGACCATGTTTTGTGACCAGCAAAAGATTTTACTTTTGTTAACCACCCATAAAAATAATACTTTTTCTGGTGATTCAGGTACCACAGCAAGTAAGCCCAGGAGAAAAAGAGTAAAACATTCCCCTTCTTATACAATATTTAAAAACAGCACAGGAATTCTATCTACATATCATGCCCTGGGTCAAAGGATCATCTCTGAAAATATGGCACCTCTTTAAATAGGTCAGGCTTTTTTACTGAAGTAAGTTTAAAGTAGATATTTCCATATTGAGTATAGGAACCTACTGGCTGGTGACAACATATCCCAGGATTGGGCATATTTTGACATAGTCTAGATAATAGAGGCCAGAATCTTAGTCATTACAATATTTTGAACTTTCCACAAAATATTTGATATTGCAGCATTTAATAAATTGATGTAAAGTAAAATTGCTATAGCTAACTATATATATGCAGGATTTCATAAAAGGTTATAAAAAGAAGATGGTGACATTATCACACAATGGTAAATACATGACACATTCTGCTGACATTTAAAAAGGCTGTTTTTTGTCAAAGAATTTCTTCCGCGGTAACTACCCTCATTACTATGAAGATTGCATTAATTAGATGAAAATGTCTGTAAGTAATGGAAACTTTTGCTACTGAGTTCTCATTTATATAGCTGAGATGGCCTACCATATAAAATCTCTTTTTGTGCCAGATGGGTTCATTTAAGGCAGAATACCTCTACAGGATGAGTGAAGATTTTTACACCTGTTATTCTGGACCATATAATTGTCATTTTAGACTATTCAAGTGTTTACAGCCTCTTTTCTAACAGGGAAAACTTTTACATTTTAGCAGGAATTATTCAACAGCTTGCATTAGATGGACTTGGATTTTTATACCATGTTTATTTATTATTCATTTCTATTAAACACTGCAGAAATTCAGGGAAGCAATCTCACCCAAAACTTATCACAAGATGAATATTTTAAATGATCAGTTTGTGAACAGGAGCATAAGCTGGAACTTG